>CABFOW010001589.1:24224-85552 GCA_902141385.1 Timema californicum
TTTAGCAATATCAGGAATCAATCTCTGGACCTTAGTTTGATAGGCAAACTAACAAACAATTAATCTAACATGACAGAATATAATTAAATAATGTAAATATCATTTGTTTATATTTATGTTTTTTAAATTGTAATAAAATAAGGTAATGTAGAGTATTTTATGTACAAAGAATGAGAGCATAAACAAATATGTTTATTAAAGAACTATCAGCTATATGGTTTAGTGGTCGAATGGTTAAAGGCGTAACTCTCATTTAGACTGGATTGCTGATGAAGGGTAGATAGGTGTTCGAGTCTTGGTTTGCTCTAATGAGAGTGGTTTTCCTAAATGGTTTCCCACTCTCCTACCACGAAAATGGGGGTAAATTACTTCTAAAATACTTCCTTCCTCATACCTATACCCTTAGAGCAATTATCATAATGCGTATAGTCTGAACGTAAGGATAAAAATAAATACATCAAATGGTCAATTATTTCTTTAATTAAGATTATAATTTATTAAATTATCAATTAACCTATAAATTTCATATTTGTTTATATCCTACAACCATCGGTGATGCAAGCCATAAGAACAAATTTAGATCAATCAATTAAATTACTGGCATTTTGTCCTTCATGGAAACATATATAAACTTTTTTTTTACTAAAACTTTAATAGTGTATATAACATTTATTTATAATTTTCATAGTTTAATTTTAACACAAATTTATTTTATTATATTAAAGAATAGTCGGATTGATAATCCGATTCAACTTTTTTTTTCCCTTATTCAAAATAATGTACTTCTGACCCAGTGATTTTTTTTTCTGTAAACTTGAATAATTTCATGTTAATCCTAGATTGTATTAGTGAAGATTTGCAGGGATAGTTTAAGGAATTCTAAATCTTATTAAAAATAATACAAACATGTTACTCAAACTATTTTTCTTTCTTTATTAAATGTTTACCCTCAAACATGGTATATTCACAAGACAACATATTTACATTGTTGAAGATATTTGGTTTATTGTTTTTAAGGGTAAGGTATTGTTGACATCCATGACTAAGAGGGGGGGGGGGGCGGGCATTATGAATGTTGGCTGGTGGCCAAGAATAACCAGGTAGAGCATTAAAGGTTGTAATTATTCTAAGCCCATCCCAGTAGTTTCGAGATAATAGATTTTCGTGCAGTGATCTTAGCTCAGACTATTTCTAAGCCTGTTGATATGAATGAGGTGATATATTTTTTATTATAAATAATAAACAACAGTTTATAGTTTGTTTTTTATATTTTTTTTCATATACGGTACTTGAAATCATCAGAAATTACATGTTGGGCCATAACTAAGATTATTGAAAGGAAATAGATATATTGCCTATACACACATCAAATTGATCTAAAATCTATCAATTCGTTTAAATATTATAAAGAAGGCACAGTCCCACGTAGTTAAAAAAGATGTTACTATCAGACTAGTATTATATTTACAAAAATACTGGTATTTATCATATTTTCAAATGACACACACAGTGCACATTGAAAAAGTAATCAGTAGTTAATATTAATTCTAGCGTCGTTCATCCCAATTATTTTAAAATTACAATTTTATTTCAATGAATGTAATGTCAATCCATATGATCATTATGTACAAAAAATAATAGTATCCATGCTTCTTTTTGAAAGTTAATTTCCATGCATGTTATGCACTTATTATGATAGGGTTTGTGTGAGTCACTTTGTGAAACCATATAAATATATGTAGGCCTACATGTTATATTGAAGTTCATTTTCAATTGCAGCAATCGAGTAGAATAGGCAAACATAACGTTAAAGGAACAAACTTTATGTAATAACCACACAACGGATATTTTAATTAAAAGATTAAATTTAGCTATTGTCACTTTTAAAAAGAGTACCAAAAAAAAGGTAATATCTTGTTAATTAAAAAGTAAAGGATTTGATGACATTTTATGCTATTGAAATATTAGTCAAACCTTTTTATTTATATTTTCTGGAATCAAGTCAAAGCATAAACGTATCAATCAATGCCCTCTTTCTATCCTTTATTTTTTAATTAAATTTTTGCCACTGGAGTCTTTTGCACATACATAGCACCTATGTTAAAAAAGGAAATAAAGTTTACATTTATCAAGTCATGGAATATTAAAACCAGGTTAACTAGACTACTGTAGTGATTTATTTACACTATTTATATAACAACGATTAATTTAAAAAAAATACATTTTATTTATATTTTTTTAACAAATTCAATACGGCTAAAATTTGTTTATTTCGCTTTATTTTTTGCAAACGAGGTTATATTTAATTCATGCTTAATAGTTTATCAGTTTATTAAACCTATTTAACACGTATTCATATAATATATATATATATTCATATAAAATATATATATATATATAATATATATACATATATATTATATATAATTGAATATACACTTAAGTGTCTTACGTTGATTTTGGCATGTTGAAAGGATGAGAGTGGATCAAGTGACGAAGCAAGCATATGAAGGTAAAGTGTGTGGGTCAAAAGGAAGGGGTGGCCAAGTAATACGGAGCCTAGGCCTAATATATGTGGGTCTGGCTACGTTTTAGTTCCAGTGATCAAATATTAAAGCCAGCAAACTGCTAGTATTTTAGCATATTAATAAGTGCACAATTCAAATGTTGTAGAAAGTTTGAACCACAAATCTTTAATTTTATTGTTTTAAGTAATAGGGAGACCCTAGAAAATAATAAATAGCTTAATACAAATCTCATTTTTAATAAACACGTCGGACACATACAATCATTATTGTTTGCTTATTAAAGTAAGAACATTTAAGGTTGTTTGTTAGTACTAAATATTTATTCTCTTTACATAAATTAGCTCTGTAAGCTGGGAGAGGGAATGGAAGGACATTTTAAACATTAAATTATATTTAAATTACATAAATATTATTATAAATAAATATATTAAAGCAGTAGTATCCAATTTTTCGCACGGTTTGAACTCAATTTTGGTCCTTTAAACCATCACGACATCTTGATCGTCTATAAGCATTTAAATCCTCATGTTCAATACTTTTTTCACTCCATCCACGGCCATTCAAATATCATTACAGTTGTTAGGTAGGTATACTTTAGAGGAAATGCACCATTATTTACTTGTTTGTTTAGCACCATATCTTATTACCCGTTCGGATTATACGCTTATGTATTAATTATGCTGAAGGGCTACAAATTAGGAAAGTTGAATTAAGAGTAAATGAACCCACATTCGATTGGAGAGAGAATGGAAAACTGCTTAAGAAAAACCACTCCCAGTTCACCCAACCGATATTTGAACCTCACTCTCCCCATCCTCGGCAGTCCAGCTTAACACTAAAATAGCGCGCTAGCTTAATACGCCACAGAGGTGGGATATTATTTAGTTGAAGGGAGAGTTGGACACCATTTAGTATACATCCCCTCTGTACACCCGTCCAAAATTTCAATTCCGACCGGCTGCTACAGTCAGCCAAGTCAGAGTTGTGTACCAAAAAGGAACCCAAGTGGTATTTGGTCACTTTAACCACTTACATTTCTATAAATTCGGGTTTTTCACCTTTCTATAGTCATCCTAATAGATAATCATAGTAAATATAGATCTATAGGCTTAACAAGTCCCGTGACCACACCCAAGGTACACCATGACCCCAAATAGGTTTGAATTTCCTTGGTTGGAAACTACTCTAGTAAAGTTGGAAGGTGGTATGGAACTAATCTTATCAACTATTTTACGATACCTGAGGGAATTTTTATTTCACTCCTATAGGGTGACATTTTTAATAATTTGTATATACAGTATATTAAGATCCGTAGACGATATAAGGACATTAAATAATGAAATAATAATATTTATTTAATAACTAGGAATAGAGCGTACAATCTAAACGGGTAGTAAGACGTGGGGTTAATTAAAAAAAATTAGGTATACAACTGAAAATAAAGCATTGTAATATTATCACTAATGTAAAAATTCTAAATGTTTGCGTAAAATATCACCCCCAAATATCTCCCCCTATTCCCTCTACACACAATGTACCAAAATAAATTTGACCAAAAAATATATTTATTGCATAAGCAAGCAAATTTGGATTAATGTTTTAAAATTTTTTGACGATCAATTGATATAGTTGATATTATGTATTCTACTAATGTTCGTCATATTAATTATTTTCTCTACTCATCATAGTACCTTAGACCATCAAATGCAAACGTGGTAGTTTAAACTTCTTTACAATATTTGAATGGGTCGCGCGCTAATATGCTAAGATACTAGCGCTTTTTGACTTCAATGTCTGATCACTGGAACTAAAACTCTTGCATGCTATGAGTATGGAATCTCATAGGGATGGTCTGGGCTAAATGTAGACGATTGTGGGGGGAAAAGAAACATTAAGACTATAAAAAATAAAAGAGCGTGTATGACTTCAATGTTTTAATGTTGTTGAAGCGTAGGGAGCATGCGAGGATAGGTAAGTGTGTGGTATGTTAGTTATTGATGATGGACTTAGTACGGAGTTGTTTTTTGAGCTCTATGCACAGTGTATTGCCTTCCCCATGAGGGAACAGCGTAATTATATATGTGTGTATCTTCTCTATATGCCCAAACCAACGTAAGACGCTTCTTTCCCATCGAACCATTTGATTCCCTATCAAACCACACTTCTTCTGTCCCCATTCATCACCGACTCTGTCCATACGAGTTTTTCCAAATACATTTTTTATGTATCTCATTCCAACTGCATTCACCTTGCTTATGTGTCTCTCTTAACAAACCCACGCCCCACATCTATAAAACAGAGCTGTCGTTAACATACTTTTAAATACTGCAATCTTCGCATCTTTCGATACTACTTAATAATGTTCATAATCCACATACAAACAGCTAATCATCTCGTAGATGAATTCACCCATCAGCCGATGCTCATTGGATCAAGACCAGATTTTGTTGTTACATGCTACTCCTTTTTTTCAGATAACCATGGCGTGCTATTTTATTAGCGAACAGGTTATTGGAAGAAAAAAAGTGGGTACGCGATGAATCTTTGTTGCGGTGGGTGTTACGAGTACAGAAGATGGCAATTGATATTATCACGGGTGTTAAGGGGAGGGGATATCATTGAGCTCGTGTTTATTCGTGAATCTTTGTACTCACATCAAAACACTTCTAGAATAAGTTTCTTTTTTTTTCAACATTTTAAGATGTCGAATGTGTTGATATTTTGTTTAATCCAAGAGAAATCGCGGGCAACTACCGGTTATTAAATATGATCATCATTGTTCGAGTTAAATATCACTAGTTTTGTAAATAATTTAAATCTAACACGCTAATAAAGTAAGATAGTTTTCCAAGCACGGTTTTAATGTCTTTAGGAGCCACAGAGGCCGGCCTAAAAAACATTTTCTAACATTTTTTAACATAAAAATATTGCTTTCTTTCAATCCTCTTAAATGTTTTGTAAAAAAACCCATCAATATTAAGTGGAACACCATTCTCTACACTCAGTGAATTATCATATTCGATGAAGAGTAGTCCAGTCAAGAATATTCAGTTCTCGCTCCAATCGTCACGCGAGGACTGTACCAGTGCCTAAGTGACCTAATATAGAAGCTGACGTGGGCTAGCTGTGAAAGACTCTCTCAGATTTTACACGCCCAGTGTGAGATATATCTCGAGTACAACTCACCCTACCTTTCATTGCGAGCCTTGCAGTAGCAAATAGGGCCAGTCTGGGCAGGGCCGTTATACTCTGCTTTTGCGTTTATGTGTCTGTGTTTTAGTATTTGTTAGGATACAAGATATAAGGTAAATAAATAAAGTGGTTAGTTAAGTTAATAAAGTAGTTTGTTTATTAAAAACTCTGTTTTCTCCATCACTTGGTGAGTTTGGTTCAAAACCTGTATTATTTTTTTCTTTCTGTTTGTAGATTTGTTAAGTGATTTAAAAAAATTAAGAAATATCAAATGAGTTTAATTTAATATGCTAGCATGTGGTGAGTAAGAATAACTTTCGGTAAGCTTTGGCCTGTCCCCCGACATCCCTCCCCCCCCCTCAGAAAAAAAAGATCACGCTTAGCCACAGGTTCCAATTTTAATTCAATCTAATTATGATGTATCTCATCATTTGCACTACTACAGCTTAGTTTCCAGTAATGTATTATTTTCTAAGTTTGGCTCTAAATTTGGAAAAGTGACGATAACAATTGTACAAACCTAAGTCAAGAGGTTCAAAGAGAAGGGGTAGCCCACACTTTTACCCTGGTACCGGTTCCTGTTTGAGAACCTGCTGAACCTGAAATGATGTCACTGATTGAAAAAAAGAGAGCCTGTAAAAATATTGGAATTAACTTCTTTAGAAATACTAAAGTAATATTGCGTGCTTTATTTGGGTTTTCAACATGTAGACTGCTATTTAGTTCTACGTATTCCGTTTCAATTCAATTTAAAATCCTATTCCTCAAAATAACTTTCTTATTCCTTAACTGGATCCGTTAGGGAAACTTTGATTAAATTTATTAACTAAAAGGATATTTTACCGAAACATACAATTTTCCTATTATTTTGAAACTAAAATTGTTGTAAACGACCTCCAGAAAATTTAACAGAACATATAACTTAACAGTAGGATTGAGGTAGTTACTGTACTCACCCAAATTAGTTTAATTATTAACTTCCAGAGGGAATGAGCTAAGGGGAAGAGGTTAGGGTGTGTGTAGACTAGAATAATCCATCGAGGCTCTGATAAAACATTGCTAGGAAGAATGACACTTTGACACGTTGTTTTAAATAAACTTTTATTGACCTTCGGACAATTATTTGTTTATTATATTTACCTACTTAACATGGTTAGGTGTGTCTTTGTGTTTCTAGCTCCTACTTAGGAGTCCAAGTTCTTTAACCACTCATTTATAAACAAAATGCTATTACTCACTCTCTAGAGTTTTTGTTGGTGCGAACTTTAGCCAAGCCTGTTTTTTATCCGTACTTTGCGCCTTACTATCAACCCGGGGTATCCATATATTTATACTTATAGAGTAGAGATGAGGAAGGCATAATCAGAGAAAATGTTAAGTACATGAATTTAGTTTGGAGAAAAGTGATAAAATATTTATAAAAATAAAACAGCACGCCCAGGCAGGATCTTAGCTACAAACTCCCCACCACAGACAAACCATATAATACGAGACCAACACCCCTATGTGCATGTCCAAGAGTGTGGGTTGTTCAGGCTTGGTAGTGAATATTTACTATAGAGTGTTTTACGGCTAAATAATTTTAATTAATATAGTTTCATATGAACATATATTAAAAAAACTACTTAGTATGAATTGAAGCAATGGCCAAGTGATCTAGGGCGTTTAAACTCAAATTGAAATTGGGTGCCATTGATGTATAAGTGAGGGGACGTATCCTGTATGGGTGGCCTGCGTGGAAGTTGCTTTCAATTGTTATTTTCTCTGTAGTTTACTCATCCTCTATCCAAGTTAATGAGAATTAATTTCCTTAAAGATGCCCTTATCATGCATATATTAAGTATTTAATAATTCTTTCTTTGGGAATATTAGTAATAAAAATAAAATAACTAGAAGTGAATACTTTTTTAATACTAGGGGCATCGTCCTTAGTAAAATAATAAATATATTTTTTTACTTAACGTACTAGCCAAGGATTTCCTTTATTTTTAGTTTTAGTTTTTCAAACAAAATCTGAAAATTGTATATAATATATTTTGTTATAAATTTGCACAAAGTGAGCCAATTTGGTATTCGATTTTTCTGAGGCATTTTCTCACAATACACTGGACTGGCGATTATGGGGAGATTGGGGTTTTAACCCCGGTCGGGATTACTAATTTTGAGTTTTCTTAAATTATTTTCCATTCTTCCTCCATGAAAATCCGGGCTCACTTCCTCTAAATTAAACTTTACTCAATCCTAAACCATTAGCGTAACTATACCATATAATTACAACATGAATGTTTATTCAGATTCGGTGTTAAAAAACTCACTAAAATACCACTTTATATTTTCGATATCTCCATTTGGGTCATACAAATGAACCTAAATCAAACGGTTGTATGTGCAAAATAAATATGTTATAAGCTTTCTAGAACATCATTATAACTTGGTGGTAAAAATTATATTTTATACCCATTTTCCGGGCTTTCAACACTTGATTACACAATACACATACCCTTGAGCACAAGTTTTGAGCAAGTAGCACCACAATACATATCTAGAACTCTATATTTTAATATAATATCCTTGTGTTATTTATTTTAATAACGTCACTCCACGACCTTCTGTTAATACCCTGTGCATCACAGACGCCGCGCTGCCTGGAGACGCCTATGTTGAGCATAAAGCAGGCGATACAATTTTATTACCGTTTCTATGAAGATTGAAATATATGACCCACTTGCCCCCCTCCCCCATATTTTCAATTTGAACGATTCCTAAACGCTATGATAGAGTCTTGGAGGGAGAGGGTACAGTAGTAACGGGTCGTCGCTCTTCCACCTTGTCTCATAAAATGCAAGGAAGAAGTCAAAAGACTAGCGTTTTATTGATGTGCCATATAGTGTGGGTTTTTGTCAGGGAGAAGGTGGGAGGAAAGGGATCTCATTTGCTTTTATTGCATTCTGAAAGTGCACCTCCTTCGTAAGAGCGCGTATCTCCATTCCGATACTTTGCTCGCTCGCGTCTCCCACATATATCATACACATATCATATACATCACATAAGTACGTACGAGCTATGTATTACCGCTCGTGCCAGGCGCAGTTGTTGCTGAAGGCGGTATTCGGAGGCTGGGAAAGGGGCGAGGAGGGGGGAGTATAGCTCAATTGTGAGTGTTCGTACAGTAACCGACCAGCATCCCTTTTGTCCGTCGGAGCATAAACCGTTGAATTTCTTTCAAGGACGTGTTTGAAATATGGGAGTGCGTATATACGTTCTACGTGCGTGAAAGCGTGCATCGATGGTGTGTTCGATCTAGTATGGATTAATATGATTAGGATGGCTAGAGGTACACATACATTTTCTGAACCATTTGATAAAATAATGTTTTGTGACATATTTTTTAACCTGTGTACTGTACCACATTCGAATAAACTTTCTCAAGAATGACAGACACATAATGATCAACTTGGAATTTGAATAAATCAACCTAAATATAGAGCATTTTTTTAAATATCAAATTAAACTATTTTATTAAATATCCGAATATAATTGTCCATGTTTGAGATCTTTATCCTGCAATATAGACTCAAAAAACGGTAGAAAAGTTTTATGAACGATGGTTAACATTTTATTTTATTTATTTGAGGTATTTAATGCTCACTTTATGAACCGAGCAGAAACTTTGATTCTCAGGAAGATGGGAAAGAAATACTTGGAGATCTTTGAAATGATGGTATGGATAATATTTGAGAAAATCAGGTGGACAGAGAGGGTGACAAATGAACAAGTCCTAAGAAGAAAAGGTAAAAAGAGAACAATGTTGGATGTGATTCTCCGGTAATAATCAAACTGGATTGGACACATCCTTAAGAAGCATTTATCTTCTGCACCACGTCGTAGAAACTGCACCACGTCGTAGAAGGAATGGTTGAGGGAAAGAATAGCCTAGGAAGGAGGATTCACATATTGGATGACTTGAAAGAAATAAGAAAATTCTGGGAGATGAAAAAAGAGGCAAAGGACCGGGCTCATTGGCGGTCTAAGTTCACTGACACAAATAATAGACATGTAATGAGACATCCCTAATACTAATAAACTTTATTAACTGACTAATTATATCAGCACACGACTCATAAACTAACATAGATCTAGAACATATAAAACATATTTACCACAGCGGTTAATGTATCATTGTGACCGAATGAACTCAAGTTGGCACTATCATTTGTGGTTGCACGATTGGTGTAGCTTAATTTCAGGCTTAAGACGTGGAGGTTTTTTATTAATCTTGTTTAGTAGAAAAACCAGTCCATGGGCCAGTTTCATAGTCAAGTTTATTACGCCTCAAGTGCGGCGTTACACTAAATACATGACGACACCTACCTAAACCAGAATGGAATGGGCCAGTTTCCTATGCGAGAACGGCCCATTCTATTCGAGTTTAGGTAGGTGTCGTCATGTACTTAGTGTAGCTCCGCACTTGAGGCGTACTAAATTTGACTATGAAACTGGCCTTATGTATGAGAGATTAAAAGTTTGGTATTGGCGTGATCTCGGATAAAAGTTACATTTATTTTATTAATTGAGAATCTAATTACATAGATAATCTTAAACTCATGGACGCGTGAACAAAGGCATCAGTTTCTCTTCTAGTATGGTTTCCCTATGATGGGAATAACGGCCGTAAAATTCCTGATGGGTGAAATGAGGTCTTTATTTCCTAAATCATAATTCAAGTAAATGTAAGCACCCTCACTCAAAGTCTAAACTTTATGTTACTTATCATTATACCTTTTGTTTAAATATGCAGTTATCCTGAAAGAGAGAATAAATATATATAATTTCAAGACCCGACCAGGACAACTAGTAAAACACTTAATAATGTATTGTGCATTAAATTAGTGTTTTAAAGGGATATTAAACTGGAGTGTGAAACCTAAAAACCAAACATAATTATTTAGTGCAATCAGATCTGTAATACATTTAATTTAATTTTGATATAACTTCAAAAACGAGTGTAATTAATATCTGGATACTCCTACCGCGGACGTAAATAACCCCAATGTTATTATTAAAACATGACAATATTTTACAAGTAAATTAAATTACATGGTGGCGATGGAAATTTTTAATTTATTGATACATTATGAACCTATTTAAAAAATTCTATTATTAAATAATATTACTAAAATAATTTGTTTACTATAACAAAGCTTCCACATAATATAAAGGGTATTAATTAATTTTCTGTTAAAATACTTTAGTGGAAATAAGTTTGAATTTAAATCACAGAGGCCTATTAACAACACATTGAATAAAGCCTACTACTAGATTACTGTTAAAATTATATTAGTTGGATAACATGTATCATGCTAAACGTGAAACAAGACACTTATTGAGAATAACAGTGTAGTATATTCACACGATACACGCTACAAGCTCAAAATCAAAATTATTATTAAAAAACTTACTGTATTGAAGCTATATTATGTTTCTTTCCATAAAATACGATTATTATAGTGGCAAAACTATTATAGTTGTGTATCCCTTAAGTTAAATGATTAAATGATTAGAGACTAATTCTTAGATTCAATGTAAACGTAAGCTGTACGAAAGAGAAAATTTAATAGATTCTTCTTAAGTTCATTATATTTTGAGAACCCACTCTCCAAAATGCGTTTTAATTAAACTTCTCTTCCACAAGCTTTATTTAGAAATACTCATATTAAATACTCTTTAAGAAAAAGATGACACAGAATTGTTGGTTCTATTTTTAAAAAGTTAACAAATCAGTCATTTATAGATAGCGATCCATAATACTATGTTTTCACTACAAAGAAATGTAAAGTTTAACTTATCGTAAAAAAATGCCCAGACGTAGACTTTGAAGCAAATCGCTATATCATTTTTTTTACATTTACATTTCAAATATTATAAAAAAATTATTAGTAAGCTAACCCTAATTTTAGAGCTCGAGATAAAATTATAATTTCGTCCCAAAACATGACCATTTGACATATAAATATAAATTTAAATATGTTTTTCAAATATTTGAAATCAGATTCGAGATGTGAGTATGGTCGATAAAATTAGGGTTTAGGTTGAAGATTTGAATTCTTTGAAAGGCACATTCAACCCAACTTTATAGTAAACACGTCATTTATGAGTCATTTATCCAGCCTGATACACAACTATGCTTTGTCAGAACAAGTCCGAAACATTCCCCCAAAATTAAATGGCTAACATTATGTTGTGAACTATTACTCCATCTAATTAAGAAGTGACTTTACCTCGCCCTTTTAACCATCCTGAACATTTTGAGAAGAGCGTTGATATGCAAAGTTGTTCACGGTTTAGGTGAAACATTATTATTACTGCAGATGTATAGGCCTAGTGCGAGCCCGCTGTAAAATGAAATGGTTGGAGGTAAGAGATGAAGGGTGGGGGAGGTAATTTTAGACGAAGTTGCTTAGCGATATGATTTATCCTCAAGCTCGCGAATGTTTGTGGCATAATTGCCATGTTATGCCACGCCTCTCCTACTGGGGGAAGAACGTTCGTTGGAGAAGAAAACACACGAGAGGGAACATGAGAAAGAAAAGGGTTAGAAGAGATAGAGAGAGGGTTCGAATATATTATATAAACGAACCCCGCCACACATCATTACGTCTAGCAAACACGGTATCCATCTTACTCGCTGTTTCCTTACGCGGAATTAGTCCGTTTCATAGTGTATGGGGATTACTAGTGTTTGCTAATTGCTCTTATTGAAGGTAATTGAGTTGATGCCGTAACTCCAACCTTGCCATTGATTAGCGCTGCAATACAAGGGTGAGGGGTGTGTTGGGAAAGCTTTGGAGTTGCGCCGTATCCATGCAACTATTTATGTTAAAATAAAATATACAGTTTTTATTTAAATAGTACGGCACTCAAAGTTGACTTAGATGAAATAAATTAATAGCTTAAAGGATATTTATTCTTACACTGTGTCGTACTGCTTCTCCGGGTTTTAATAAATTAATAAAAACAGTAGAAAACTTATGATTAATTAAAGGAAATGGTCTATTGTTTATATATGTATAGATAGAGAGGAGGGGGGAGTAGTTGAGAAATAAACACTAATTAAATCCAACATGGACTTGAAATCTAATTTCCTTGTGATTGGTGAAAATAATTAGATGAGCCTTACATCTAGTGTGCGGCCATGCTCGTCGATGCCCGGGTCTTGTAGAGGTATAAATAGTGGACACATTTTGTTTACATTAGTTTTACCGCTTCCATTTTGTTATATTTTTAGGGTATGTTTTTTTTTCTTAAATGTATTAGAACATACCTTATTAGAATGTTAACATAAAATCGAGATAGTTTAGTATGTTTTAAAAAATTAAATGATTTAAGAAGATTAAATATATATAATAACAATACTATCAGATAGTTATCAAGAGAGACCATAAGATTGAAATGAAGTCTTTGAAGAGCATACTAGCTTTACAAGGAAAAACAGGATTATAAACGAGGTTGTTAAGCCAAGGGTGTCCTAAAATGTAATGACAACTTTATTTATTAATTGATAAAGTTGCTCATTTAATGCCTCAGATGCTCATAAAATATATTCAAGAAATGTAGATATGAAATTGGGAAATAAATTAAACTCAATATTTCTACTGGAGCAATAAATGTTTGGTTTATTTTGGACAATAAATGTGTTCATATAAAAACTAAATAAGCACTGGCCTTTTATCAGGTCCCTTTAATAGAATTGCAGTCTTATATTGCGAGTGGTTTGGAAGTTTGTCAAGCTGTCAGTTTCAGAGCCAGTATGCCTTTTTTCAATATTATTTCATATATTCATTCACATATTTATATTTTAAAAAAAAGGTTGTATCGTGTCATACATACCATTACAAAAAATATAAATACTATAAAAATCAAACAAAACTTTTCAAATCAAATAAAAAACCTAGAATCACGTTTCATAAGAAGATATTTAATTTTGATAAAATCGTGTAGTTTTAAATATTGAGATGATATGGATCAACGTCATTTTCTAGATAGTAAGATATTTAATTAAATGTGTGTTGTAAATTTTTTTAATAAAAATCTAATTTGAAAATGAAATACCCCTTCAAAAATGCAACCTTAATGAAGGATTCACCCTTTGTTAATAGTGAAAAGTATGACACTAAACATTTACCAAAACCTACTCTAATTTTAAAACCTTTATGATATATATTAAAATTCACTTAAGACATGTTATTTAGTGTGAAGTTGGAAAATAAATACTAATTTTAAAAACTACTCATATCTGTTGTTGGCTTATAAATTCACCGACAAAATATTGCAAAAGATTGGTTTTCTGTTTATAAAACACAACAAGATATAATTTTACCCAATATAATAATGTTTGTCTAGTATTTAGGTTATCATTAACTTATTAACTAAAGTTGAAAGGTCTTAAAATAAAACTTTCTAATTACCTGCGTGTGGGAGCTCATACATTCCTCAGAAATAATTGAGGAATTTAAAGACGATAGACTTCACTTCTGGCTTACTTAGCCCCAATAACAATTATCACACTGCCCGATTTGGTGGTCGCATGTTCAAATACCTCACTATAGTTACTTATAGCAACTATACAATGTGATGCACTCTAAATGTAATACGTTTTATTCTTTATTAAACTCCACAATTTAATAAACTCTTGAAAGTTATTTTCCCCATACAGTAAAAATCTCCATACACAAATAGATATTATACTCTAATAAGCTCTTACACAGTGTAATACACTATTTTATATCACTAAGCCTTATTACAGTGTAATACAATTTAAATAATAATGGGCTTTCTAATACAATAAATTATACACTGTTATATAAACTAAACACTTTTTGTTGAAGTATTATATAAAACACCAAAGATTAGTAGAAAGCTAAACATCAATACTTTTATTTCAAGTTTGCATTTTAAAATATCCTCCAAATCATCTTAATATTGCTCCCACACAAAGGTCTGAAGACAAAAGGTGTTAGTTTCACATGGTTAATATTTATGGTCAAAAAATCAAAATATTTATTTGACCAAGTGTAGTTTAAAACCTCAATAATACAATTTGTGTTTACGGTGTTACTAATTTTTTCACGAAACCAACATATACGATTTTATTAGCTATTTCGAATAAATGTTTACTGTGGTTAGAGTATTCTGATTATCAGTAGGAAAGTGTAAGGTATGTTGATAGTAAATGCCCGCAGCTGATCTGTTTAAAATGCACTAAGATATTCTTTAAATTACATTATTTACTTTGTAGTTTGTGTTTTAATTATTTAAAAAATATTGCTATTCTCCACCTCTTTCTATTCATTCCGAATATAGATATTCTTAATATGTAATAGCGGTGAAATTAGCATATATAATAATCGTACTCATATTTAAGTTGGGGTAGTAAATCAAACCTCAGTGCACCTATCTGGCAGTCAAACCTGACTTTCCCATTACCGGCAAGCCAGACACGATACTAACGCCTTTATCCCCGTTACATCCCACCATCACGAGTTTGTTTTTATTGGCGCTTGCTTAGCATGTTATTTCTTACTAACATCATGACAAAATAAACATAAAGTTATACTTTCTTTGTGTAGATTTTACTAGCTTTTTTTTTCTGTAAACATCAATTTCTTGTCAAACAGTTTGTATTACGTTCTGAAGCGATATAAAATCATAACATGAAGCTTAAAGGAAATTCAATAAATGTTATTCTTATTGGTTTTATTGTATCAATTATTTTTGGTTCGACATATCTAACTGCCTCCAAAAATTGTTGAGTCAGGATCCAGATACAATTTAGAACCATGCACTGTTATAATTCAGCTCAGATTATCAATAAAATGTGGAGAATATGGGATACTGTAAACAAAAACTCGCGATTAAATCTCACAGTGTTTTGTTCGCAAACGGAGTCGTCTGTGGATTGAATCCCCCACAAGGTTGGCTAAAAATATACCATCCCGGCCAAGTTACACAACGAATATTTGATTTAATGTGGTCTCATGTGTATTTACATACGAAGCCGATGACATTATTTGGTTTATCGTTCTCCGTGCAAGGATTTAGAATGTGCGTATTCGACACCATAGAATAAATATTTTAACTCTCTTAGCTCTAATTCACAACTTTCGTCTAATAGGCACGTGAGTTTGTGACGAGTTATAACTCAATCGAATTCTACTGAAACCAAAACAATTGTCTACTATAAGCCAGTTGAAACCAATGTAAACTTTTTACCCCCGTTCAATCCTATTTACTCCTGGCAAACAATGAGATTGAGAGTCGTGTGTTCCCAGGAGGCAATGCGAATCTATTTATTTGCTGCCAAACTTTTTAAATCTTAACAAAATATTTTGGCCGCCAAACCCGAGTTTTTAGCTTAGAGAACCAAATGTTTAATAATAAATAAGACCCCTTTATTGTATAGTTACTATTCAGTCTCTTGAATGACTAAAATCAAATGTCCAACATTTTAGAATAGAAAAATAAATTTACCGTTAAAGCGTGTATTTGAAAACTTCACATACATAAATGTAGATATAGTGTGAATATTAATATAAAATATATTTAGATATATATACTTTTGTTTTGTTTAAAATAGATGATCTAGTGTTTTGGTAGTCCGCATATTTCTTGTCTATTTTTGAAATGGCAAATTTTTAAATTGTTTATAGATTTGAATAAAAAATAAAATATTCCTTTTAGGTTACAATAACATTTAGTTCAGTTCCAATTTATTTATTAAAAGGGTGGGATTCAAATACAGGCCACCTGGACACACTACAAGGTTTTTTCTTTTTCCTATGGTCCATGGTTGAAAGCATTAAATCTTTAAGACAACAACGATGGTATTTCTAAAAGTCTTGATTCTAATCCCGTTAAGGTTTCTTCTACAAAAACATTTTCACTTTATTGTGAATATAGCGTTTATTGTAACGTAATCTTTTTATTATTTAAAAGTTATATTGAAGGACTTACACAAGGTAACTTATAGGTGTATTGTAACTTTTGCTGTCTGGTGACTTAGAAGCATGTTGCTAATATACGTGTAATAATAACCACTGTCTATTAATTAAGAGGTGGGTTTAACGACCGGCATTTTATAATTACTACGATCTTTTAACTATCATTATCTGCTGATTAAAAGTAGGTTCTAATGAACTTTATCCGATTAAATATAATGTTTTAACAATTGTTGCATGGTGAATAGTTATCATGTTGTTACGGACACATTTTGGAGATAAAAGGCATACCCCGTCCTTGCCAAAAGATAGGTTCCAATCCACTAACTTACCTCGAAAATCGTCGTAGCAAGAATTAATGTGTATTTTTCATTGTCGACGTGTATACTGCATCGAAATCGTCATGAACGTACTTGGTTGTCTTAAATAGCACATTTATAACTTAAATAAACATATGAGGCTGTATCAAAAACTGTAATTAACAAATATAACAGCCTAGTCATTTTAATCCATCATACCGTCATAATATGCGTACGCTTACAATTGTAATTGTACGATTGGCAGCAAAAAGCCTTTCGAGTCTAAAATGGCTTCTTTAACTGATGGATTATTTCTATATTTCCATTCCTCCAGCATAGACTTTGCTATAAATATGAGAGGAAAATAACCCTGAGCAAGGAATGACCCCTGGATAGCTCAGTGGTTAGAACATTTGCGTAATAAACCAAAGGTCCCGATTTTGATTACCGTTTCCAGGTGTCATTTTTAAATTTACAAAATATATTATTTTATTTAGTTAAATGAAATCTATATAAAATGAAGTTAATCTTTTATCACTTTTTAAAAATACAGTTGAAGAAAAACGGTGACGGTATGTAATCGGTTAGGAGGGCCGTGGGGCTACGAGTATCACCCTCGTTACTCCGCTATTGAAGTACGAGTGTTTGGCAGTCAGAAGGTTCCGAGTCGTGAAAAATAATTCATCAGTAAGGATCGGGCTTACTCATTCCTACGTTAACATTAGTTAGTTAGTTTAGTAAACAAATCAGAAACAATAATTCTGAGAACTGTTCCAGTGGCCGAATGGTCTAAGGCGTCATTCTCCTGTTAGACTGGCCAGATGGTAAGGTCAAATGAAGGGGGTTTCCCCTCTACTTCCATATACATCTGGATCTATTACGTCTAAAATGCTTCCTTACTCATCTCCACCCCATTAAAGTAAATATCATATATGAATATGAACTTAACACGTGGTATTGGTGGTGATAAACCAAAATCTGAGATTTATCTACGAAGTAATTCAATATTTACCAAACACAATTTCCTGGAACCTGACCATAATATAAAATATTCTGGAAGCATATATCATGTTACAGAAAAATGAGGAGAATATTTAAATTAGAATACTAACCCGGTGACCCTAGACATTTGAAAACTGATAGTGTTACATTCGCTTACATCTTTAAGACCATTCAAGAGTAAAACAAGAGAAAAACAATTAATATTCAAGATTATAAATATATAATGAATTATACCTTTTTTCAATTTGTTCAGAATTTAGATAGTATTTTTATAGCGAATTTGATATTTAATAGTGACTTATCCCTGGATAGTTATAAGACAAAAATAATAACTGACCCTAGATAATTTATAATATGATTAACTAAATGTAATTATTTAGATACAATTTCTATTTTACGTTGAAAGTAAATATAAAACACATGCAAAATCTGAATGTATGATAAAAAGGCATTTGGAATTTGAAAATATCTTGTGTTTAAAACATTCGAATTTATATATCGGAATTGGGATTCGTAAGAGAAATACAAGATTCAACGTGCTCCATTTTACAAGAAATAAACAAAACTTTTACATTCTATACTAAGTTAATATTTTCTTTACTTTTCTCACCCCTTACCTATAAATATAAAACAATATAGTCCAGAAGCGTTGCAAGCTGCATTTCAAAAACAAATGTAACAGAACAGATCCAAAACCAAATCATCAATATAAATGGAAACCAAGAGTATTGTACAAAGTAAAATATATTACTATTACACCCAAACCTAATATTGCTCTTTATTTGCTTGGACTGACATTTACACAAAACTACCATCCTAGCACTGGTTTGTTCAAATTTTATATTCGACTTTGAATCTACTTTTCTCTAAATATTCACTCTCGTCTTATAAATAAGTTCAACCCATCAAAGTTGTAAAATGAAAAACAAACCAAACGACATCTTTTTGTCTGGGAGCATTTGCTCAGTTCAGGTAGAGAGTTAAATTTCCAAGTCTTGTTCACAGGGAGCCGAGCCGAGCCATTGTTTCAAATGTTGACAAAATTGCTAAAGTTAGTTTGTAGCACTTCATGAAAAAAATCTCTTGAAAGACTACATCTACTCTCGTTTCTAATGAAAATATTTTAATTGTATTTATAATTTAATAATCATTAAGGCTTATTTAAAAAGTTTATATAACTTTGACAATTAAAACAGACATTTTATTAACAAATAAAGTAGCTAATTAATACAATACAATAATAATAATTAAACAATGTAGATAATTGAGATTTTTATACGAAGGATTTGCTATTTTTAATATTTCTTAAATATTGGAGTAGGCCTACCTCAATATAAACCACTGTCTATAAAAAATGCTTTCCTTTGGTTTGGGATAACTTGATAAAATATTATATTTTTATAATAGCTTGAGTAAAATTGATTTCAAGACACAATTTTAGTGGGATATTCCAAGTAACATGTTTGAGCTTATTTAAATCGAGGATAGTTGGATTTTTTTTATGTACACTACAATCCATATAACTCTACGGAATACACTATGACCTTATTTTTTTTTAAGCTAAACCATAGTGATACAATTTAAGGTAACATTGCTATCTTTTTGGTAAACAAATTTTACTTACGAAATTAAGTGAAATATTCTTTATTATGTTATGGTTCATTCTGTAAACATTCTTGTTTTATGTTTTTTTTCATGTGTAAGAAACATGGCATCTCTCGTATCATATAATTTAAAAAGTATGAGTGTATTTTAAAATATATTACTAGACAATATTAGGCCAAACCAATTTGTTAGCTATACTTGATTTCTTTTAAATATACTCATTTTTAAAATATTATTTTTATAACAACAAGTTTTGTGTCAGTTAGTTATATTGATATTGTTATTTCTTGAGTGCAGACTATGATTGAAATAGATTTTTTGTTTAAATTGGGAAAACCTGATTTAGGAACAATACTATAGAAACATTATGTTTAGATCAAGAATCTAAGTTATATGTGTGTGAAAACTTAAGTTAAAGAATAATCTTTAGTTCTAATATTATTAGCACCGCGTTTTACGACCCGTACGGGTTGTACGCACTTACACTAATGTGTAATGGTAGGGTGATTGTGAAATGAAATAGAGGACCTACAGTTTAACGTGTGATCCGAATCATGGTGGAAGCCTGGCATTCCCCAGATTCACAAGTTATGATTAATACACGTCTTGTCCGAGGTGAAGGAAGGGTTTGGCAATCAGATACATCTGTGCATTTCTAATATTCTTGAAAGAAGATACAAGGGTTGAGCGAATGAAATAGAATATTTCATATTTTGCTGATAAACTGTCTAATATATAATATAATATAGGTATGCATCCTAATTAAACCCTTCTTATCATTAGTGTTATTAGTCAACAGTCATATAGCACAAACGGGTAGTAAGACCCAGTGCAAAAACAATATATATATTATATGTATATAGTTCATGAAACGTTTAGTAAATGACTTGACACTACGAACCTAAACTCAAAATAAAATATTAGCAAACTAATTTATTCTATAAACAATAATATGGTTGTATTATTTTATCGAAAATTAATAAATTATCGACATATTTTTAACAGTAATAGGGTAGTTAGATCATGCAAGAATACATTATCTACCTGAATCTATTTAATTTAACTTATATTACAATTATTTATTTTTAGAATAAGATAAGTGAGCTAAATTTATTTTGAATTTAGAAAATTAAATGTTTATTATCTTATATATAAAATTCTCGTGTCAATGTTCGTTCCCGTACTCCTCCGAAACGGCTTGACCGATTCTCATGAAATTTTGTGAGCATATTGAGTAGGTCTGAGAATCGGCCAACATCTATTTTTCATACCCCTTAGTGATAAGGGTTGTCCACCCTTAACATTTTTATATAATTTTTAGACATTTTTTAAATATCTTTATATAATTCTTATACCAGTGTGTAACGGGCAGCGTGGGGGGTAGGGGTGTTGTGAAGCTTATATAATTATGATACCACAGTGGTTCACGGGCAACGCCGTGCGGGACTGCTAGTATATATATATATATAACTATCTGTTTAAATATAATACACGCTATGAATAAATAAAGTAAGCAGTTTGTAAAAATTGCACACTGTACGCTACGAAAATGTTATTATTTTAATTTCGTAACACTTGTACAAATATATTATTTTTAAATGTTTTGAATAATTTTGGGAACATCTGCTTGGTTCCTAGGTTAACACGATTTAAAAAAAAGTATACACAATATTTCTCTTTCATTAAGTCACATATGTTTTGGATGATTCCCAAAACAAATACTATCTGACCAAGGAAAAATGAATGAATGTTGAAAATTGAGAATACTAACAAAAACAAACATCTGTGTCCTGAAAAAAAATCTATAAAATTAACTTACTTTACACTTATTATTTACTTAGGCTTTACTATATATATTCAAGCTTGATAAGGTAATACAGATAACATAACGAGGTAATTAAAATATCTCTCTTGAGATTTTAATTAAATACATTACTTTATATACTTTTAAAGTTGTGAAAAAATATTTTAGCGTACCTACTGTCTGTAGGCCTATATGTTGTTATTACTGTGAAATTAACTTCTGATTCAAAATTACTTTAAGGTTCACATATAGTATTAATATTTGTGTTTCGTTTCTGTCTATATCATGTTTTTTTTAGCAACACGTCTTACTACCCATTAAAGTTGTACGCCTTTCGTTTCGGTACATGATGAATTCTACATACATACAAATTGCAAATATAAACACACTATACATAATAATATTTAGCACCGCGTCTTACTACCCGTTCGGGTTATACGCACTTACGCTAATGTGTAATGGTAGGGTGATTGTGAGATGAAATGAAGGACCTACAGTTTAACGTGGAATCCGAACTACGGTGGAGGCCTGGCATTCCTCACATTCACAAGATGTCTTGTCAGAGGTGAAGGAAGTGTTTGGTAATCAGATAAATCTTTGCCGGGACCGAGGATTGAACCCCGGCCGCCAGCATAGAAGTCTGACACCTTACCCCTAGACCACCCGGTCACCCTTAAAATTAATAAGTTATGTTTTTTTACTGCCTTCGTGGTCTAGTAATCAGAATATCCGAGTATAGACCTAAGTGTCCCAGGTTCAATCCCCGGTGCTCAAATATAATTTCTGTGAAGCAGTGGTTTTTGAAACGGAGTCAAGGTCCACATCATGAGGACAAATGAGGAGATACTTGAATAAATAACAAGCATCTCCAGTTTAGAAAAAACTAAAATAACATTTGGACGGCTAGTTGTGCTGACCACATGACTTTCTCTATCCGTAGATCTTGGCACTATACTTGCCAATGGAGATGTTCGGTCATTCGGTCATTCGGTCAGTATAACTTGCTTGTGGTCTCACACCATGAATTTTTAAAGAATGTTTTATTATTGAAATGTAATTTTTTTTAAATAGGTATACCTTAACTAACCTATGAATTATATCAGATTTATAAATTAATTAAAAATACATGGTCCTGAGCACCAATATCGCAAGTGGAGAAATTGCCGCCAGTGATGAAGTTTTTGGGGTTTAAACCCCCCTCGGACATGATGAGCATGATTTATCATTGATGGTTTCCCAATTAAAATTCAAAAAGTTTTTGTACACCATTTCCTCTAAATTTTACAATTATTATAACTCGATTCAATAGGTTTTAATTAATGTATATCCCAGTAATGTATATCCCACTTTTAAACATATGAGAGTACATTACGTTTAAAGGTTTTCAAGAGAAAATTTATTCTTACTTTTATGCAAAGCAATATTTAAAATTTTCATGATTTCATAGTTTTGTTTAAAGTTCTAACAAAATAATTTACTAAAGACAATAAATGTGTTACTCCTCTCTAAAAACACACAGAGATTGGATATAAAATTAATAGTTTACATTTTATTTTGCTTTAATAATTCGTGTTTCAAAAATTAGAGCAAACACTATATTTGAAAAATTCCCTAACATGTTTAAATACTCCTAGATTTAAGAGATGCGAATCAACACTCCGCATGGATATTCAATTTATAAGTTTTTATTTTTGTAGATATAATTAATTAAAGAAATATATAAAATCAACGTCCTTAACACATTTTTAACTTATCAAAATGTATTTATATTAGTAAGTTTATGTTTTGATACAATGACTCATAGAAATCCCGCTAGGGTAATAAATGTGTATCAATTTGAAATAATATATAGTAGTAGGACATAGACAATTTTTAGTTTGGATTCTTGCTGGTCTTAGAATTAACTTAAATTTAATAGCTCATAGGCAAATTAAAACTAAAGTATATTTTGTAAATAATAATCATCATTAGTGTGTTACTAGATACAAAATGAATCTATTAGACGCATATTGTTGCTTGGTAACAAACTAGTAGTAGCAAAGCCGCAAGGTCAAAACATCAGAACATGTATCCAGGTTGATACGTAACAGTCCCAAACAAGAGTGTTTGTGTGAATATTTCATTGTTTACTGCCAGTCTTGGTGATAAATTTAACACAATTAGTGTCTGTCTTGTGTAAGAAGCCTAGGGGGCAGCACTTGTTGTGTATTTGTGGAGGGTTTCATGGCTGGAGCGTCTTGCTATTGTCACGTTCCTGCCTGAACTTTATTACCAACCTGCTGGTTCACCAGTATATATATGCTACAAGATGGTATTACCATGCACATCTGTCTAATGGTGACTCATAACGGAGTGTCGAGAGACGTTACTGCTGTTCCAATATTTACCATTATTTAAGATGTATTTTTGTATTATTATTTAGCACCGCGTATTACTACTCGTTCGGGTTATACGCTTTAAGTACTAATTACGCTAATGGATTGGGAAATGGGAAGTTTGAATTAGAGGAAGTGAACCCGAATTTGCATGGAGGGAGGGTGGAAAACCATTTAGGAAAAATCACCCCCAGTTCACCCTACCGAGATTCGAGCCTCGATCTCCCCGTCCTCAGTAGTCAAGCTTAACACGACTAGTGTGTTAGCCAACTACGCCACCGAGGCGGGTTTTAAGATGTAGTCTCTTCTCAAAACATATGGTTCAATCTAAGATTGAGGGGGAAGGCTTCAACATATACCGTTCCCTAAACCTTTAGCTTGAAGAGTTATTTTTTGTGATTGTCATACAACATATATTTACAGGTTTGGCGGGGAAAGGGCGATAAGTTACAATTAACTTATTTGCATTGAATTTTCAGGCATAATGTTGCAGCTATGAGATTAAGGAAATTTATGAGATTTATAGGAAGAGCCCTTAGACCCGAAATTTTAATAATGATTACTGTGGTGTAAGGTTATATACATTTAGGGAGATGCAGTCCTAAAGAAACTGATTATTTTACAAATTAGTTCTAGTTTTTACCTTAGATAATTGGGAAGGATAAGTTAACTGACTATAAAAATGGTATATATAGAAAAAAATAATTATAGCGTTTCTATGAATTAGCTTAAATGATTTATTTAAAGTTTTTTTAGTGAAAATAATGTTCAATTGTGAAATATAGAGTTAATTAATAACTACATATTAATTGTTGTTAAATATAATTTCAAATAAGACGAACTAGCAGGCACATGGTCTAATTTATAGTTTGCAGGCTACTAATAGTTGGATATAGTTTATTATCCTATTGATTCCCTCTCTCCCCATACGCAAATATGTTTACCTTAACTCAAAACTATACCTCACTCATCCCTAATATTTTCGAGTAAATTAATATGAAGCGTCCATCCTAAATAAGTAGATAAATGTGTTATAGGATTATAGTTCAAATATATTTGGGATTTATATTTAAATGTTAACATAATTGAACATATTCATTACATTAATGCGTATAGTGAAAGTATTTATACTTAATGAAGGTTAACTTTGTTCATAATGATAAATTAAAATTAAAAAAAAAACGATAGTATATTATTTTGGTTAATTAGTGCTAGGCCTACTTACTGGACCATGAAAAGATGTGAAATATTGTAAATAGTATTCAAACTATAATAGTCTAAATAAAAAATATCATAAAATACCCCTACACACGTATTTAATTTATTATTATTTGGAGGAACAAGCTATATACCTGTTCACTAATATAGCTTGATCTAACGATCTTTAAAAATCTTCTATCCAGTGTATAAATACCAAAGCGGGAGATTGTATTCAAATATATCATACCAACTAGTTTAAAAAATGTATTTATCTAACTACTCAATATTAATACTCAAATATTAGGATACCTTAATCTACATTTTTTTGGTATTGCATAGACAACAAAACATTTAACTAGCTTAGAAGGATAATATTATGCTGCTAATTAGTGCAAAATATTTAATTAATTTCAAAATATGGCCGAGCTCATATGTGTTACTTACAAAATAAGTATCAAAATAATGTTACCTCTATCATAAAATATAGTATTTTAAACATGTTTAAACCCTTTAAATATCAATGGATTGGCCTGCGGATGATGGGGAGATTGAGGCTAAAATTACAGTCAAGACATATATGGGTGTCTTTATTGCTAAACAGCTTTCCACTGTGCTTCCACGCAAATGTGGGCATTAACACCTTCATTTTCCCAAACACATTAGCGTAATATGTACTGGCGTGCTAATCCAAAGGTCCCGGATTCAATTCCCTCGTCCATGTGTAATTTTTCAATTAATTAGATTATATCTAATTATTATTTTGTATATTTTTTATCAGTAACCGTATCAAAAACATATTTCCATGGTTAGCTATGATTATTTTATTACTTAAGAAAATCATGTCAATAAATGTTGAAATATTAATATTGGTGTTGAATCGGAATGTTAAGAATACGTTAATTGACTAATCCTGTTGATGTTAATTGGTTTGCTTTTATCACAGGGACATCTAAGCTATAATCTTATTTGGATATACAAATGTGAAATTTCCAAAATGTTTTAAACTTATGCTATACGTAAATATGAGTAAGTTTATTTAAAACCAATAAAACCAATAAAAGTAAATATATGATGCTGATAAAAATAAAATAAAACATAATATAATGTATTCTATGTATAACTTAATTAAGTAGCTTATGAAAGTGAAGTGAACACCAATTTAACGTAAATTTCATAATAATATAAGAGCTCAAACCATGTCAGTACTCATATTAATTGTTCACAAAGGTATATAGCCTAGTCTTTGTGGCATTTAGCACGCTATTGGCTGTTAAAATTACTCTTCGGTTTGTTTTGGTCTCTTGCCACGATACGCATTCTGTTCAGTGAGCTGAGTATGGTCATTTAATCATTTTGTATTTCAAGCATATTTTATTAAATTATTTAAATAGTATTTATCTAGATATCAGAACTTATATTTTATTTAATAATCGAGAAGTATTTGTTTACAAATTATTTTCACTTCAGTTCGAATATTTATTCATATTATATATAATAAAGAAATTGCCATAATGGCACAAGCGTTTCTTCACACGCCTTAGTCAGAATCCACAGTAAACAAACCTGTATAAGGAGCGAAAAAAACCCACCAATTATCTGGTTTTAATTTAAATTTGTCACCGAAAGCTGCTGAGCTCTTGCGAGCAAAAGCAAAACTACTTTTAAAAATATAAATAAAAACTCTAAGGTTTACTAGTGAAATATCTTGCACTCTCTGTAGCACCTACATTGCGAGGTTTACCTTGAATTATTGTGAGGGCTGTAAACAAGCAAATTGAATGTTCATTACCCACTGCTAGCTGCGCGTGTACGGAAGTAAATTAACGACAGTATAGTCCTTGACTAATCAAATTTACACAACCTAAATGTTAATAATCCTGAAAGCAAGGCTATATAAACGGCTCCTTACACTATGGAAACGAGAAAATTTAGGAATTACCGGGGGTAGATTACAAATATTTCTCTATTTTTTAAAACCTCACGTTCATGAGGAATTTGACGTTTTAAAGAGTAACTTTATAAAAACATGGAAATATCTAATGCGGTTAGTAGTAATCCTTTTAATAAAGCTGTATTTTTTTTTAAAATTTATTTAGTGATACGCGTCCGAATACATAGATAAGTTTTACTTAGAGGTTTGGCATTACGAACTTTTTGACCTGTATAGTAGGTTTTTAAATCCTCTCTGATTGCATTAGGATGGTCTAAGTGTAAGACTTATATTAAAAAGGATCAGTTACATCCAAACTTGAGCTAGAATCTCAGCCGAGTGCATTCATAATAATTTAAAACTCTTGCTATACTCTAATTAGGGTGAACTTTCTTTAAATTACATTTTAACCCTGACTCGTATATTAACTCTTTAATAGCATATTTATTCAACGTACTGTAAACTGAATATAATATGAACGGTTAGTACTAGCAAAATATCAAAAAGTGTTTGCTCCAGAAAGAGCTCTTAGACTCTATTCTACCAAACCACTTTGGAACTTTTCTATTTTCACTTTGCTCTTTGCATTTACTTTAAAAGTGAAAAGTAAATCAGTTCCGCAAAATAAATTAGCTTCTATGCACTTTTCATTAGCAGTTTTCAAAATATTTGCATTTTTAGGTTGATTATAGAGTGATAATTAATGAAACATAGATATTGGGCCAGTTTCATAGTCAAATTTAATACGCCTCAAGTGCAGCGCTACACTAAATACATGACGACACCTACCTAAAATCGAATGGAATGGGCCGTTCTCGCATAGGAAACTGGCCCATTCTATTCTGGTTTAGGTAGGTGTCATCATGTACTTAGTGTAGCGCCGCACTTGATGCGTAATAAACTTGACTATGAAACTGGCCCATTGAAACAAATATGTTAGTTTACAATTCTATGTTTTTATTGAACTACTCTTTTTATCAACAGTAATTATATAATTTTACAGATTAATCTGGGAATTGTGCATACTTTCAATATAGATAATATTAGCAAGGAGCTTCAAAATAATTAGAAGCCAGTTTAGACGCTCTCATGCTCCATTTGGTCTCTCCTCAGCACCATACTCAATGCAATTGGCAATATTGTCTTCATACTCAACTCTTTTACGCTCCGCTGAGTGTTCTGCATGTGACTTGTTTCAAAAACAATATTGTAAAGTGTTGCTGTAGCTGGAACCATTTTAGTTGCCTGTAGAGGGGATAGTCATAATTAGTTCAGACATGAAACATGTTCCTTCCAGATAACAATAATATTTTTATAAAATTTCTAGTCTTTTTGTGGCATCTGTTAAAAGTGCTGCTCAATAGGTGCATCAGGGTTTCCAGTTGAGTGGTGGAATCAACCATTTCTTAAGACCGTTGCCACTGTTGCCTAGTATAACTGCTCCTGGGAATGGTCGCACCACATTTTCAAAACTGGTGTGAACAGCAGTGTTCTAAGCACACTTTTATCATGAACTCGTCCATGCCATTTGGAATTTAGGCTATACATTTTGTGGTCTGGATCTGTAATGACTTACATTTAGGGAATGATCACCATGTATGTCCACGTAGACTTCCTTATGAACTGTGGGAGAATATATTTTTATCAGCCTGCCATCAAAAGTTCCACATATACGAGAAAATCTCTTACAATATTTGTTGTGCATTCTGGCCAAAATTTGGTGTTATGAGATATAACCCCAATAATGGTGTCCATTATTAATGTAACATTCTGACATACAGTTGATTTTGCTACCCCGTGCATAGAAGCCACTCCATGCATCTGTCCACCATTACCAAGCCAGTGTACACATCTAAGTAATTGTCATTTGTGTGAGAAACATTTATTCCTTCTTGTTAATCTTTATAGGAAATGGCGGATTTCTCGCAAAACAAATGCTGCTTGCTTAGTGATTATTCTAAAGCATTTTTTAAATTGAAAATAATCATCAGTTTCAAAACGTTTTCTTTGTTTGTAAATCATCTTTACAGGAATATCAGTATCAGAATTGTCACTAGTGTACAACAACATTCGCCTAGTCTAGATTAAAGAGGGTTTTGATCTTGTAAATTATATTTTAACAATCTGGTAAATTAATTAAATTAAAAATGCTTACATAAAAACACTACATTTCTAAACGAAAAAATAACATGAAATCCATCTGATGAAACTGTTACTGTAGTAACTTATCCAAGTAATCTGTGTAAAGCGGCTTTAAGGTTAAGTTTCTTATTTCATTTTTTAAGATTAATGATAATACTTATAAAAGTGTCAAATATGATATTTCCATTCAAAAGTCAGTCATACAACACATTAATATAAGAAAATCCCTATTTATACCTTAAAATTAGCAAATTATAAAATGCAAAGTGAATTTATACTTTGCAAAAAAAGTCACAACTTTGCCAACTGTATTTACTTGACCTTGCAAACAGAGATTAGAAGTGCAAAGTCTTTGCACTTTTCACTCTACACTTTTCAAAATTTGCGTTGCAAAGTTAAGGTTTGATGGAACAAAACATGGAATAAAAAGTGCAAAGTTGCAAAGTGTGTTGGTGGAATAGGACTCATGTGGGATATTTGGTTTATTTAAATCTAGGGTTATAGTGTATTTGGACTATTGAGTATTGCTTAGAAGTGTAACTTGAACCTTATGCACATTAATTTTCCGGCTTCTATAAAATAAAATAAAATTTTATGTAAATGATTGAAATTTAAATTCAAACCAATAAAGGTAGCTCCGCTATTTGGTATTTAATTACTAGGTACAGTACATCACAATTTTCTTACGAACAGGTATATTATTTTGACAACTCGAAAAATTATTATATTTACTTCCAAGTATTTATACGTCAAGTCATGGGATCTACAGTGATTTTTTTGATAGACATTATCAATAATTATAAGAAAATACTGATAATAAAGTAAAAAAATATTTAAATGATTTTGAAAAATACTCGTTTTTCCCTTCTACTAATTTTTTACATAGTTTTTTTATAATATCTTTATAGCTTTGGTGTTATTAAATAATACTTTTATGTATATGGAAAATCAATTTTAAAAATAGAAATTTGGCCAATAGTGATCTCTAATAATATCAGATCAATTTTTTTTTTTAGCAAAATAATGTTTTTAACATAGTATATGCCAAATCGTAACTTTCCCCCTCCCATTAAGACGTGTCTTATGGCGTGATCAATATTACTACATCTACTTATAAATTCCATATAAATCAATTTGTAAATAAGTACATTTTAGATTTAAATAAATCCCCCAAACCAAAGTTGAAGGTTTTAATGACATATTATACAGATTAGGGAAATATATATAAAGAAATAAAATGAATATTTACCAGTATTCACTTTATGAGAATGGGAAAATCATAATAAGCCACCTCAGTATTTGGAATTCAACCCAAATATTCAGATTGAAATTAATAATAACGATCTTTTCTGTAATTAATACATTTATAGCACCTACTCTTTTAAAATATATTCATATGTACCAATTTTGTACGCTATTGATAAATATATTTAAATAATTTATTAATAGGAAGCATTGATAAATATAACATATTTCAAACCTCTCAAAATTGACATGACATATTTGAAGATACTACTGAGAAGTAAACCTTTAATTATGGTATCTTTTTTTATAAGAAGGTTATCTTGGTGGGGGACTGCAGTCGAAATTGTCAACATTTTATTATTTTATTATTGTTATTTCATATTTTAATAGTTACACTTGTATATCACATTACTTGGAAAGTAAATCTAAAAACTTTGCTATCGGTCAGACAAAGCAATTCCTTTGAAATCTGGAATATAGTTAATATCTTGTTATGTATTTAAAGTGAATTTTCATAATGAAAATACTATATATATATATATATATACATTACTTACAAACTAACTTAATACGAGAATAAATATATAAAAAGAACTAAGCCATTGGATGTATATTCATTGAGGCGAAATAGAAGATAATAGTTTAGTCAATTTTAACGTTTTTGGCGATTGTGAAAATCGAACATTGGATCCTCAGCCTAGTAATAATTAGTAGCTCTAATGATTGGACCAATGAGTTAAGACAAATATTTTATATTTTAAACATATTAAATGTGTGTTAGTAACTTTTCGTTTTGTCAGAAAGTATCAAAAGATATCTGAAAGACTTGGCTCATGTTGTAAGAGCAAATGGTTATTAAAGTTTTCTTCAGTTTAATATAAATACCGTAATCAAAGATAATATGGCTCTATATGCAGCTATATACTTAATTGATTGGTTTGCAAATGGTTTGTAAATTGTAATAATATAAAAATTGAAATTAATTTGTCAATATATGATAAAATTAAATTTAAATTAAATAATCTAATCTGTTTTTAACACAATTTTAAGACAAATAATATTCCTTTAAATTATAGGGCTACAGATAAGTAAGATAATAAAATATACAATTTCCACAGTGTATACATTTTAAATCAAATTTCATCCTACCTCTTATATTTAAGAGTTTAAGTAATAATAGCCAAAGGAAATTACTAAACATAGTACGTATTATAGCAATGAGCTACAACAAAATAGATTCTCAAACTTAACAAGAAGGGCAAGCAAGACATGCATCAGTGGGACCACGGAAGAAACCTCAAGCTCAGTTCGTAGGTCAAAAATTGAGCAACGGCTAAGTGTTGCGAGAGGTTTTTTAAATGTGATCTCATCTTCTCTTTACACATAATTGATACAGTCCTTCTAAACTCTAACTTCATCAACCCTAGCTCAAAGTTGTAAATTATATGTGGATAAACTGGACGAATAGTAGTTAGAAAATGATGCAAGGAAAAAAGAAAAAGTTTTTAAAAACTAATAAATCCATGGCCAAATTTTTTTTAAATTATTATTTATTTTACCAAATGATATTGGTTGGAATATATTTATATCATAAAAATATTAGTGTCGATTCTATTTCACTAACTTTTCCATTGAAAGAACTAAACGATTTAAACTTGTTTAAGTATTTTTAATTTCCAAACTACTTTGAGTGAGTTGTACTCTTTAGTTAGATAGCTATTTTATTTCTTCTTTTCCCATGCTATTGAACGACTTGTTTGAAAGAATCACAGCAGTGACGCACACTTTGACTCTTTCTTTGTCAACTTTCCATGTTACGAGAATATCAAAGCTATTTGTGTCAGAGCTATAATTAGGGAAGTTGTACAGGCGACAAAGGCTAAGCCAAACTCCTCTCCAATTATTTGTTTTATTCTAGCCAAGCAAAGCTCAAGCGAAGGTTTAGTTTGAGTTTGAATAATCAATAGTGCTATGGAAAGATTAACTTTTCTTTAAACGATTAGTCTCTCTTTAAGGATGATATAATGCTTATATATAAATATTTAATATTTCAAATATATTTTTGATTTCATAATAGTTACTACCTTATAAAGTATCATTTGAGTAATTACAATATTCTGCTTTTCATATAGTAAATATATGAAATTAACAATGAACTCTAATTTGGTATTCCTTATTACTAATGTACTGTACCTTCATAAACAATTTATTAAAGAATGTAGACACAATTATAACCAAGTATGTAAATACTAATACCAATAATTGACATAACTAATTAGAAAAGATAATATACTCATATATTAATATTTTACATACTCAAAAATATATGTAAAGTCAATAATATTTTATGATGTATGTCAAATTATAATTAGTTGGCCCTATTTAATTAATAGTTAGAAAATACAGTTATATATAACTAATTGACACTTACTTACTAACTCTATGTCATTTGGAAATAAATATTTCACTGCCGCAATTACAAAGGTAGCCTATCTATATATCCCTACCTAGAGCAAGTTCTATCCAGTCAAGCTAATTACATCCCATCACTATCTCTAGCTAGTTCTATCCAGTCCAATTCTCTACACCCTATCTCTTTAAGGTCAAGTCAAATGGGAATAAGCTTCTAGAATGTAAAACATATTTGTTTGAAGTACAAAAAAATCTTCACTATTAATGGCATTTAATAGAAATGTATAGTATTTATCTAGGGTAACAACTGAAGATATTATTATTTGACAATGAATTCGTGAATTAGAACACTACTAGCAATTTGTTTGTGGTCAGATAAGTTTATTCCTATTAAATTTGAATTTTAAATAATGATGCGTTTGTTATAATAATTATAGGAATAGAGATAATGAACGAGCTTCAATATTACTCAAATCTTTACTATTAAGTCAATATATTCAAATAATACACCAGCAAATTTACTTAGCTCAATTCGTTAATTGATACTAAAAAGGTAAGTTTTCTTTTCCGAAAAAAGTTTTATTTCGCTTGTGTGATTAAATATGGAGGGTCTCTCAATATCGTATACTCTTCTTTTCTTTAAATATAACAAATATATTCCTTTAGGTTGTTCATACTTTCTAATATCAAGAGAAAGTATTGTCATATTTAGGAATTGATCTTGAGAATGATTATTCTTTATGTGTTATGTGGACCCAAGGCCAAAAAAAGTGGATTTCACAATTCTTTCACTCGTTTATGTTGGTCTGTCCCTGGCCACTGTTCCAAAACAGTTTGATGATTTTTTTTCAAATTATATATATATATATATATATATATATAGGGCCATAATCTAAAATATTTTACAAAACAGTTTGATGATTTTTTTTCAAATTATATATATATATATATATATATAGGGCCATAATCTAAAATATTTTGTTTATTATGACCCTACTGCTCAAACGAATGGTAGTTTACTAATGAGTGACCTTTTTGAATCACAATATTTCAATATATATATTTTTGGGCCATAATCTAAAATATTTTATTTATTTTGACCCTAGTGCTCAAACGAATGGTAGTTTACTAATGAGTGACCTTTTTGAATTACAATATTTCAAAATTTGTTCTAATGATTATATTGCAAAATTATGGCTGAGGATTGCGTAGTATGACACATAACACTGTCTACTTGTTTTTGGAGGAAAAACTCATTTGTGGGTAGCTAGTTTTCTGATGACAGATTTTCAAAAATTTTGAAATTTTTACAAATGGCTCTTATGATTTGGTTCCAAATGGGTATCTTGGGAGTCTTTAAATGACAAATAACAGATCAGCAAAACCATAGTTAAAATTCTCTTTGAATTATATCAGAAAGAAATTGTGGTCAACTTTTCATTCTGAAAGCTTTTCAGAAAACAGAGGATAATAAGTTACACATATTACTGCATATTGGGCTTTTTGTAATTCAAATGTGCTTATGAAGTCACTAATTTTGTTACATTCAATAATTTGCAATAAGTGATTAACTGTGATGGATTGACTCATGCCGCATATTCCAAGAAATTCAAAAGGAAGAGAAACCATCTACAAAAGGGAAGAGGTGTATTTTTTTTTTGCAGAGTTCCTACATCTACACTTCAGTTACGGATTGATGCAAAAAAAATATATTTGAAATTGTGTTGAATATTCTCTGTTGTACCTTTTAGTCCAATATCTCTTGTTAAATTAGTTTAAGGGTTGTTTACAGAAAACTATTTTTAATTGGAATATTAGAAAAAAGTCTCAAGTGATTTGGTTACAAACCAGTATTTGTTAATTTTTTCACATTGAAAATAACTAGACACATTAGTTTTTCTGAAATAAATAATTTTACATTAGATAACTGAAAATTAAATGTTTGTAAATTTTGTATATTTCTGAAAATATATTTATATATTTTGTTCAAAGTTGCTATTAGGTGACTATTTTACATGATGATAAATAATGTATCATTACTTTTTTCAAAAAAATTATTTAATTCAATTATACGACAAATTATAGAAATCACGAAATTTTTTAAAATTGTACATAAAGATTGAGTTCAACATGAGTATCTGTGAGTTTCAGGATGCATAAGAATACATGTATATTTCTACAAATTACAAATAATTTTAGGCTAGTTAAAAGTTAAATAATTTTTGAAAGTTTGAGATTTGTTTGAATATTAGAACAAATTGATTTAAAGATTATCAATATCAAGAGTTTTTATCGTTGTTGTTTATTGTGATGGGTTTGTTTTTATTAGTAAAACTTACTTAAGGGTAGTCTACTGAAAAAATATATTTTTAACTTTATCTTCTAAACTATAATACATAATATGAGAAAGTTAGTACCATTGTGTCGTACCACTTATTTCAATTTCACTAACAAGATGTTACAAACCAAGTAATTATTTCTGTTCAGTCATATATATATATATATATATATAACGTATTTTTATAAAAATCCAAATAAATACGTATACACACATATATATATACATATATATATATATAGATATCTATAAATTATTTTATAAACAAAGATATTAAACTATTTTGGTTATCTAGCTCGCAATTTTCTTCTTTTAACACTATCCACTACTAATATTGTATTACGAATAATGTTTTTTATATAAATGGATGATGCCACCATGCACCTAATTACAACCAGACTTCGAAAAAATTAGATACCGACTGTCCACACTATCTCATGAAATAAGAGATGAATACACTTACAATGCAAAGTGAAACTTTATTTTAACATACTTATGACACTCACAGTTGAATTAATGTTTATTTCTGTTTAAGAGAACTTTTAAGTGGAATGATTATAACTCGTTACAAAATTGTAAGTGACATGAAAGAGGTTATATGCTATGCATTAGCCCATATTTCATTCGTCTGGAATAAGAGATACTTCTGTCTGTGTGAACTAACGAACATTGTAAAAGTATTCAGCAATACAGTTTTATAAGGATAGCGAAGGTGGTAAATTGATAATTTTAGGGAATAGTCTTGCTATTAAACTACTTTAGTTCATAGTGCTATTAACACATAAAATAGAGTATTCTGTCACACGGTAGGAAAATATTCTTGAAATGTTTTTTTCTTAAAAAAGAGTGCCCTTTACATACATAAATACTAACACTAAAATTATAGACTTTATTTCTGGTCTCTTCATCACCTTCTTTTCACGTAAAAAGGTAGTAGAGAGAGGCTTAAGTCGGTGGTCGTACAGAGGCGTAAGGCTTTTTGGTCTAGTTTGCTATTAAAAAGAAGGTGTGAATTAGAATACCAGCTGGATTTCCCAGATGTTTTAGATAATTTTTTTTTCAATATCCTTAAAAGTAAGATTTGATACCGTTCACCTATGTTAAAGTAGATTCCTCATCCTTACCACTTTAGGGTAGTTCATATATAATGCGCACAATCTGTACATAGAGTATGACGTGCTGGAGAGGGGGGGGGGGAAAATGAGAGTAAAATAATTATTAAAAAGGAGAGAAAGGGAGAGTTGATAAAAAATGAAGGGTAAGACATGCAATTTAAATAAACTTAATGAATATAAGAATGCACTCACAACTTACTTCATATACCTACTTTGCACACTGTAGGCATCAATAAACTCTGCTCTGACTACTATTTTCAACCTTAGCATTTATATGTGTATCTTAATATAAAAGAAAAGGAGAAATTGAAATAAAATGGGTAGATTAAAATAAAATAGATTGAAATTATAGCAAAACTATGATAGAGATAGTTTTGATTCAAAGGAGGGCATTAGTTTTAAAACTAAGTTTTTCTTTGAAATCCACATCAAGCCTAACCAAACCGAGAAAATGTGAGTTGAGCCAAGCAGAGCTAACAAGAACTGAGTTTAGCCTGTATGAAATTAACTGAACTAGCATGAACTTAGCTAAGCCGTTACTATCTGAGCAGAGCTAGCACTATCCGAGTCATGCCAGTACGAACATACCAACATGAGCTGAGCAGATCCAACAATAACTAGACCGAGCCTACACGACTTGGTCTGAACTAACATGACTTGAGCAGAGTTAATAATATACAAACCAAGACTTTAGAAACTGAGTTGAACTATCATGACCTGAGCAGAGCCAATAATAACTGAACCAACCCTGCATTAGCTGAACTGAACTAACACGACCTGAGGAAATCTGACCAGAACTAAACCAAGCCTGCACTTGATGATCTGAACTTACATTACATGCGTAGATCTGATAAGATGTAAATCAAACCCTATTGAACTGAGCTGAACTACTACAACCTGAGCCGAGCCAACCAGAAATAAGCCGAGCCTTTACGAGATAAACTGAACTAGTAAGACTTGAGCAGAGCCAGCAATAACTGAGCCTAACCCGCATCAACTGAGCTTAAATAAACTAGACTTAGTTTATCCAACGATAGCTAACATAAGCCTACATGAGCTGAGCTGAACCCGCATCAACTGAGCTTAAATAAACTAGACCTAGTTTATCCAACGATAGCTAACATAAGCCTACATGAGCTGAGCTGAACTAGAACGAGCTAGGCTGATCCAGCACGAGCGCAGCCTAGTCAGTTTGATACAAATGGAGAAAACCTAAGCCAATAATAATAGGTTGTAAATTGTGAACGAGTGAACTTATTACTAATCATGATTAAATATGTTTAAGAGTAGTGAATTGATCGAGTAAACTGATGTGCAGTATTGTGAAGTATACGAGGAATTGTTGAACTAATAAACTACAAACTGTGGGTCGTAAATTAGAACCAAGTTGAACTTTATAAATGAACATTTTTATATGAATTAAATAACTTTAAGCTATTGGCCAGAGGGAATAATTTATCACGTCTAAAAGTTCAGGAAATGTGTGTTTAGGCCTTCAGGGAATGTACAGAGAAGAGCGGGAGGTCTTGTGGAGGGGGCAGAAGGGTTGCTACACAGCCTGTTTTACACTAAAAGAAGGGCATGCCTTGTCGATACAGTGAAAAGTGTACTTCCAAACAGCCAGCATTATTAACATTGCAGGAAATTTCTGTTGATGTAATCAAATATTCCTTTTGCGGAAGGCCTGCGAAAGTTCTAGGGATGAAACATACGTACAGCCCAGAATAGAGCGCCAAATTTTATACTCTGACATACCACTTAATACTACGGCTCGAATCTTGATTGGGTCAACTGTAATCCTCCTCTTGGAGAGAAGGTAGATGTGTTATTATTTATTTAGAAGTCATTATAAGATTGTTTCAACCACTGGATAAATCTTTCAACTTCAGTGCATTTAAGGGGAAAGTAATGCTAATGTCCTTTAAAACGTGTTTTAAGTAACTATTAATTAATTATATGGTTGATAATAAAATTATTTTTAATCTATAAATAAATAATATTATTTTTAGTAGTATTAAATAAATAGTATATAGTCAAACTAGGCTATTATAATATAATGTAAGAATAACAGTTTTCAAAACATACAAAAATTTAACATTTTATTCTTTCGTGCAAAAATAATGTTTGGTACAGTTTTTCTTAATTTATCTATATATTTTACTGCTGGAACTATTGAACTTATCATTATTGAATTACTTATTATTATTATTTAAGAAATTTTATGTTTTAAGACATAATGATATACATTCACATTAAATTAATATAATTAGATAAAATTTACATCTTTATCAGGAAATCAAACGCTAAAATTTTGGCTAAGCACGCCAATGCTAATTAAACTAATTGTTGTCACATCTAAACGGGAAGTGCCTTTTTACAATGAATTGCAACCAGTGTGTGTATTTTCAAATAGTTTTGATAAATAATAAGATAATTCTAGAACAATAACTTTAAATAATATTTATAAGCATATTCCAGAAGTTGTAAGTATTTTGATTTGAAAATTTTAAAATAATTATTCTGCTAGGGATTAAAATGTTATTTGGAGAAAAATTCGATCAGCACATACAAAAAATAAGCATTGAATCAATTAAAGATTTCATTGGAAATTGGTAGCGCTTACGAAATTCAAGACAATAGTTAAAGCTTTTATTCTAAATAAGATAAAATATAGTTCTATGAAAACAGCACTACTAGAAACCCAAATACTGATATATTAGTAAATCGTTTATTTTAAATGGAAGTGGCCTATTTGTCACATATTTTGCGTACAGTATAAGTAAGACATTCTATTAGGACCAATAAAAAATTTAGCTATTGGGTACACAAGGGCAAAAACTTCTTATTGAAATGTCGACTTCTGGTTAAAATATTCGACATTTTATTAGGGGTTGCATATCTTATGGTTATCGCATTGCCATTAATTTCCTGAATTTTAAATTTTGACCAATAAAACGGTAAATATTGACTAATGAGTCTAAAATTATAGAGATAATAGATCATTGCTGTACAAACATTTCCTCTAAGAGTTTAAAGGAAAGATAACATTCACTTTTTGAGAGCCTTTTTTTAATAGTGAATTATTGGTTTAAAACTTAAGAAGTATTTCTCTACAACTAAAGCTCGCAAAATTGCATTAATATATTTGTCAAAATCTCATAAGTTATTGGTTTCATAAAAATATATTTCCAATTATATTTTTAAATTTTTAATACTACTACCATTTTTCAACGATAAATTATTTAATATCTCAAATATTTCCGGAGATACGGAAATTTCTGCTTCTGTAAAGTACTATAAAATTCATTTTCATGAGTAAATGAAAATTGCAATTGTGTTTATAATCTTAATTAACGCCTAGATATGAACTTTAATCAAAATCGTTACAGCAGATTTTGAGATTTTTTTTTCTCTTTTCGTTTTTATTTTTATTTAGAATATTGATTAAACTTAACAATGACATTTAATCAACAACGTTAGAGCCGATATTGATAAAATCGAATTTTCTCTTTTCAACCTTAATGAAACTACCCGTAAATTTAAGGTTAAATATCCAATTCCAAAAAACCCTCGGGGAAACACAATGGAAACCCTAGATAGCAAGTTTTAGCCCAATCAGTAAAATAATTTAGGCTCTAGCCCAAGGTATAGACAGATGGCCAGACATACACACAGACGTTATTGCGAAAATCAGTCTTTCGAATTCGGAGTATCATGAAACGTCGACATTCATCAAAATCTCAAGTTCTATTTTTTTTAAGATTATAATACTTTCCCTACCTGTAAGGTAGCGAGATTGTAAAAGACTAAAACCATAAATGTTTATATTTTAAAGAAAGGATAAAGTGAAATTGTCCCCAATCCCCTTGCTAACATAACTATCACTTGGAAACTTATCTAAATGGAACAAACTAAATATTTTTCAGGACAAACAAGTAACAAAAGATGGGAACAATAAACATATCACTTTACGAAATATGTGGGCTAATGTACTGTTGGTTCTTTCAATCTAACCATATTATATGTAAGCCAAACGATTTTTTATGGAATCCAGTAAAATCAGATTATAAGCTACTCCAATCAAAGAAAAACTTAAATCTTAAAGGTTGTGGGAATACCAAAAAGCATCATCTAACCCTAATGCAAATATTTATTGCAGGCCCATAAAAACTAAACAAACCAAAATTTAGTAGAACAATTTGGAACAAACTAAGAACAAACGATTTCATTTATAAAAACATAAATTATTAATATTGGTAAGAGGGGGTCGGGGGGTATACTATAAAGTTGGCCGGTACCAAATATAAATATATCATTTTTAGGTCTATAAAAACGGTACAAACACAGTATGTTACGGAACTTAGTATAAACAATTGCAATAGTAAAAAAACGAATAATTAAACGTGGGGGTCCGACCTCACAGACTCAATAACATTTTATCTAGAAACAAACCGTATAGCTAAGTGGTTTGGGGTGCAAACTACAGGTATAGGTAAACCTGTTTCATGTCCCAAATGCTCTTTAAATAAACATAACGTAAACTCCTACATAAAACAATACATACTTTAAGGATTGGTTTAAAACTCTTTCCTTAAAGATGACTGATTTAATTTTAAGTTGGATGGAACTAAAGTTTTGAAAGACAGACAAATAAATAAAATGGGAAGATTAATTATTTATAAAATTGTCCTGGCTTCCTTTTGAATCTTTGCTTTAAATGATAGTGTCTAAAATATAAAATTGATCACTTAATTTATTTTATAAAATTGAAAGATCATTAGTTTTAAAATATTGAATAAAACACAAAAAATACATCAACTCTTATATCGTATATGTTTAGTGAAAAAAAATGTTCAAAGGTTTTGTATTAATTTGGTTTTCACATAATTTTAAACTTTTTAATGTTTTTTGCCATTAAATATAAATAAATATTCTATGTGTATAAAGAAAAAGAGTTGGATAGACATGGTTGTTTTTCTATGCGTCTACCAATGTTGAATTTGTATTATATTGTTGGAATGTTACACTATCCACTGAACTAAATATTAAGTGGTGTAAAACCAATAAACCATTTTAGGGACCATCTAAAATACTGATATCCCTAAACAATTCAAGTATATTAAAATGCGCGTATCCCTAACTGGCATAACTGGATTAGACAATATCTATAACTTTAAGCTATAAGTAACATTCTTCTCTCAAGATAGATTAGCAACCTTAACCTCACCTACCTCCACTTTCACTAAGAACTTACTAATTTTACCCCGGACATTGCTTTTGGAGTAGCTAACGTTCATCTGAATGAATCATTCTGAAATAATTTAATTTTGCTGACGATTTATTATATTCATCTCCAACTATTTATTCACCTTAAAATGTGGTTCTAACCCAGCCAAGGTTGACGGATTTTTCTTGTTTTATTAAAATTCGTAGCATAACTTCCTTCTGAGGGGAAGTAAATCCGTCAATCACATGTCGATTGTGGTGTGTAAAAGATCCCTTGAATCTATGTAAAAATAACTTTCTAGACCAAATTTGCAGGCACTTTCACTCTCACTCATAGACATTCTCGTGTGCTGATTTAATCAATAAGTTCAGAAAGTGCACGTTAAATACCTAAAATATAAAAATAAACACCTTGAAATGCTCAATACACATGTTCACACATTGAATTGTCGGTACCCAAGACCCAAATTTATCAGATAAAAAGTGCCTAAACCACCACTATAACCACCACCACCATGATCTAGCTATCCCCATCACGTAGTAAGCCTTTGTTGGGAATAAAACCACGTATAGTCAGGACGGATAAAGATTCTGTGTGCACAGTTAAGTGATTAATTATGTGTGAATAACGTCTTCAATTATGTGCTTAGAGCAGCGTATGCGAACTCATGAATTTATCATGAATCGGCTATTTAGGGAGCCGACATTTTGTAGCTGCGCTAACCAGCAGAGAGCGACGGCCGTGATGTATTACACACATTTAAATTCACGGAACGAGAAATTACGTACAGAAGTAGAAACATTAATTTCCTCTGTTAAGACTGAAATTAAACTAGAAACCAGCATAGTAAGTTGGCACGTTTTGTGACACGCTCATCGCATTTAACATAACAATTCACAAAATAATGTTTACGCGGGTGCGTTATAATCCTTTTGTTCCATAGAGGTTTCAACGCAGAATAGCTGGAGCGCTTTTTGTGTGCGTAGACTTACGTGCGTTCTGTTACGCAAAGTATGTCTGTAATGTTCTGTCTGAATAACAACACGTTCTCGTTGAAAACTCGACAATGAGACGAATAGAAATCTTAAACATAGCGAGACGTCGGTGGGGCTATTTTCTGTTTCGTTGTTGTCGTTATAGTTTTTTGTTTTGTTTTACCTGTATTGAAATGGTTTCGTGTGCCGTTAGGACCTCCGCTTGCTCGATAAGAGGTGGCCGGAAAAACAAAAGTATCAGGAGTAGGCCTCTTCGTGGTTATTTCGCTCGACTCAAATGTTAGGACTTGTATCAAAGATGCGTTGTCGGCCTGTGTTCATTTATATAGGTTTGGTAAAAAGGAGGTTCTAGAAAACTGTGATAAGACTTTATATTTTCATCGTTTATTAATAATAATTTGGGTTGTATGCACCCTTAGCTTCCCCTGTAAGGTATAGAGTTTACCTTGCTGTGTTCCACTATGGTATATCTTAAAAGAAAGAGCCCTATTGTATGCAGTCAATTTAAGACTGCTAGCTTTCATGATAAATGGAGTGCGCGATACATTAATTTTTCTATTATATTGCGGATGGGGAAGATATAATTTCAGATAATGTGTACTTGCATTTGTGTGGAGAACTAGTGATAAATAATTTATCAAAAACCACCCTCAGCTTACCCCACTAGGATATGAAACCTGATCTTCTCGTCACTGACAAAACAGTGAAATGAGCGTGAAAGGTTCAACCATACGAGCACCGATATGGCTCCTTCATTGCTGAATTAGATAAATAAATCAATATAGATAAATTTAGACAATATTACACTCCCCTCATTTTAGTTAAAAAATATATTTTAAATTACATAGTAAAGTGTGCACCGCTTGTTACTACCCATCCGGGCTTTCATAATACTTACATCGGTGGAGTATAAAAGAAGAAGATATATTTTATATAAAATATAGGACTACAATCATTTTCTTGGATATAGCGAGCGGGAAAGCATATGGGGAAAACAACTCTAAAATGAGCTCATCAAGGTTCGGATCCCGGACCTACCATCACCAGCAAACCAGTTCTGACGAGTTTGGTGATCAAGCACATGGTCTCATCACCTATGCAGGTATGGTCAATTAAATATAATCTGTACTATAAATATTTTTTTCTCCTATACATGCAAGAGGAATGATATTTATAGCACCGTATACTACCACCCATTCAGGTCACACGCATATGTATTAATAACGCTAGTGGGTTTTGGGTGAGTAAGGATGAATTTAGAGGAAGCGTTCCCACATTTACGTGGAGAAGTTAATTAACAATTTACGAAAAAACACTCCCTTTCACCCAACCGGGATCAAACCACAATCTCCCCGTCACCATCAGTCTATTCTACTGCGAAAGTAGTGGCGTAGACCATGCGACCACCGAAGCAGTTTAGCAATGAAATTAAAGTAAAAAGTTATTATTTATAATTTATTGATTTATTTAGTGTTATTGGCTAATTTATAAGCTTAGCAGATTAATCCAAAACTATAAATCATGCTTAAAAGGGAAATAGTGCTTGAATACACATTTAAAAAGCAATCAAATAAATATATTTGGGATTAAAAATAAAAACTTTGAGAATTTTATTTCTTAATACGTAATATATGATTAAAAGAAATTTGAGGATTAAAGTAAATTTACAGAAAGTTAAACAGAATTTTATCAAAATTGTTATTCAAATATTTTTCGAAAAATTAATCTCTGTTTCAAAAACTTTGTATATTTTATTTGGTGTCTTGTATCCAAGACTGCAATCAACATATTTTGAATTTTGGAGTATAAATAAGGAAAAAAAATAACTGAATATTGCATGAAGTGGTATTGAAAATATGATTAAGGAAAAACACCTTCCATTCACCTAGATATTTAAACCACAACCTTCTCGTCACAAGCGAATCATACAAGACGAGTTTAATGCCTTAGCCCACATAGCCCCTGAAGCCAATGTCAGCAATTAGATCGTGGTCATCAGAATCATCGTATCAGAGATCTTATCATGCACTCAAATGGAATTGAAGTCTTAAGGTGTGACTTGATATGCAAGTAGCATTCCCATACAGATTGACTGAAAAAGGGAAAGCTCAGGGGTTTAGAGAGTCCTAGGCAAAATTTTAGACCTAGTGGTATTTCGTATGAAAAAATAAACCACACCCTATGAGCAGGGAATTTTATATTAATTTTTTCAGCGGATATAAAGTTCTTTTGGGCCCCCTTCCATATTCCATCTGGAATAAAGGAATAAATAAGACAAAAAATAATTAAATTTATACTTTTACATCAACAAAAAAGAAATAACAATAAGACAAAATTATTATACCTACATTAATAATTTATTAATACTATCAGTAGTAGAAATGTGAATTCTAGTCTTAAATGTATGTAAACATTTTCTGAGATTCCAGAAAGCATCCAGACCCTTTAATCACTCGAGCCTTGGTACGATGAATCCCCTACAACCTCCTCTTTTAGGGCCTGCAGCTCTGCGTGACGCAAAATAATAATAAAAGGGTGCCAAAAAACCAGAAAAGAAAAATTCTGGTAAAAAAGGATAATAAATAAATAGAAAATAAATGGGGACCTATCCTTATTCATGTTTGCAAAAGTGATATCCATTTTCCCTTTCTTTTCTCTTAATATTCTCCAACTCTTTAATCAAATATTAAAGTGTTTCACCAAAAAAGCGACCCTGAATGCCATAAAACCATAAAAAATTGTCATTCTGCTAATATATATTTTTTAATATTCTTAATCTTGTATATTATTAAAAATATTATTTCTTAGACTGACACTATTATCAATGTCTTGAACATTTTGGATTCTGCACTAATTGGCAAGCGAACTTAGATGTCAGTCCCATTAGCTTTGGCTTGACAGTGACAATAGGGTTCCAATAGGGTGACAATTGTACTGAGGAGGTGTCCTCGTCTCCCTCCATTTAAGTTCGAAAATACTTAGTTAAATTAGTACTTTCAGGAAAGAAATAAGTCAAGTTTTGCGATTTTTTTTGGAGAAAACCAAAAATATTTTATCGATTCACTCACTGTTTTAATTGTTTCATATATTCTATAAAGGTTTTGCAATTAAGTGATTGATCCAAGAATGAAATTATTTTATTTATAGGCTTTTTATGATTTTAGGACGATATGCTATTTTTAATGGGTTTAAAAAAAATTGAATCAATAGAAGGTAAAAACATAGTGACACATGTTAAATAAAAAAACACTACGCTTATTTTAATTTGTCGTTTAATTTAATAAGATGTGATAGTTGTTGAACCCAGCCAATATAATATGCTCAAAATGATGGTGAAAGGAGCTATGTTAATAACCTAATACGTTTATGTACCATTTCACCCAAATAAACCACCATTGTTACCCTAAAGTATATCGTAACTTAGTTATTTTCATTAACAGTAGATGTATTATCAAAATTATATGTTAGTATACATCCTTAATTATTTTAAACATAGAGATAGCCAGATAAACTAGTATCAATATGCGAGGTGGAGAGAGTTTTTAAGAACATATAAAGTGACTGTAGACTAACTTAGAACTACATTAAAATCACTGTTGATTATATATTTCTATATGAAAACTAATATCTGTCGAATTTGAGAACATCAGAACACATCGTTTTGGTAATAAATTAATTCTTATTGCAGATCTGACATTTTATGAACGCTCATAAATAATATAGGAGTAGAAAATTTACCATAAATTCCTCTTGATAATATTTGTGTGTTTGTATTTTGTAATATTTTTGTATTATTTATTTGAATGATATGAATTGCTAAGATAGTGCTATTTATTTAGCCCTAAACATTGTAAAACATTTATAAACTATATTTAGTATTACTGAGCCTCTACGTAGTCGTAACAGTTGATCATTATATGGGGTGAATAAAATTATAGTTATTCCAGAGATAATTGTTTTTACACAACATTTAGTAAATACATGCCAACCAGCACAAAGGTTATAAGAAATATACTCGCATATGCCAAAAATGTATACATCTACCGTTTTTATAACAGATTTGGCTGTATGGAGCTAGATATATATTATATATGTGTGTTTGTATGTGTATGGCATCTCAACTTGAAAACTTGTTATTTTAAATCTCCTCACCACCCTGGAAGATGCTCGACTAGTACCCCGATAATCGGTTCCAGCCTTCTCGGTTTTCCGCTACCGGATTGGTACTAATGAGTTGTGTTTCCGTTATCCTTGCAACGGCCACCCCACCCACCCCACTTTTCTTCTTCCCTCAAACGAAGACGGGGTGGGGGGGGGAGGGAATCTCGCAACCACTCGTCAAAACGTGCAGGAAATAGCTCTCCTCATTTCCTATCGCCTACCACTTCCCGATATTTTAGCCCCTTCTTTACAGCCCCCCTTATTTCCTTCTTCATATGACATTTCCCTCAATTCGATGTGATATCAGAAACTAGAACCGAGGTAAATCTCTTGATCCTCTTCTTCTTTTCCAATATTTTTTTTATTCTACAGTCCCTTATTTCATCTTCGTGAAGAACGGATCGGAAAAGGGAATTTCCCATGAAGAACGACGAAGGTATAAGTTCACGGAACCAATCGCTATTGTCTCAATGATTAAGTGATACAATACTTGAATTTCAGTTTTGGGGAATCAATAGCGACTTTCTTCTCCCCAAAGAGACCTGAAATCCAATACCACTATGGAATGAGGTGATCGTTGGTTTTTGGTGTTACATATTTTTATCAAATTTTCTGGCAGAAAATGATTGAAAATCGATTCCACAATATAACCAAATTTATGACTTTCATTTTATAGATAGGTTGAGTTATTTAGAAATAAAAATCTGGCCATTCTTTTCACATATACATTAAACTAAAGATAATATTCAATAAGATAAAAACGTTAAACAAGCACATATTAAAAGCTGTATATCTTAAAGAGTAGCCTAAATGTAAGTGTAAATATTAACGCTTTACATTATGTGCAGCCGAAGTTTAAAAAATATTCATAGCAATGGTGGATAGATACAATAATTTGAGAATAATAAAAACAGTTAATTAGTTGGCACTTTTACATGATGTAAAGAATTTTAGCTAGAAACTAAAAAACCATTTACGGCATCACGAGCTATTACAAAAATGACCTTATACACTAGATAAGTTTGTTTTTTCCAAATTATGTATGGAATTTTTATTAACGCCGCATATGTGATTTAAAATATGTGACCCTAAAAATTATAGATAGACCTGAATTAAGAATGGTTATACAATATAATTCCTACGCCCAATTTTCCACATGCTCCATCCCTGCTCCTGCTGTGGATGCAACCATCAAACCTCTGATGCTGGGACGTCAATACTAAGTCGCTGTGCAGGCTCAGACACAATAGATTAGAACTGTACACGTCTACATTTATTTGGAAGGTTGTGGAATTAGATGGTCTCCACAGTGGATATAGTACGGACAGGTTGCAAATATACAAGGGTAATAAGCTTTATTTGGCAATCAAATATTTTAACCTTATCAGTATAAAAAATTGGATTGCTCAAAAATTTCAATAGAATTAATTAGCTTATGGAAATATTGGGAACGCTTAGTTCATTATTTGTCATGGTCATTATGGTATTTTTACATAAAATATTCTTCTTGATCAAAGATTTGCTCAAGACCCATATTATTCATTATAAAAACATTTCTAAAAAATAAATAACAATACGTAGTGAGTAAAAGTATATCCATATAGTGAACTATCTTTTTAGATAGAACTATTCAAATGAACGTCTTTAAAAATAACATCAATTCCCCCTTAATTATTTTTTAAATTATGAAAAATATATCTGGATATTGAAATTAAAACGGTCGGTCTTCACGAATGAGCGTTGCTATCCATTCAGATATGCTAAAATTTAATATGAATTAAATTCTAATTTATATAACTTAGGTGGTGTGCCTTGGATGCTTGGCAAAGATTGAGCTCCAGAATTAACACAAGAGCTCTAAATGTTTAACTAAAAAAATATGGTGGGTTGAAGGTCAAAATATTTTCTAAAGATTGAGACTCAGACCACAGACAGATATTTAAAATAGAATAAGGGATTGAATTTAGTATTGAACTTTAATGTCAACGTGAATATAATAACCAATTAAGTTGACATAGCAATAACTTATTTGGAAGTATAAGTATATCACCTGGGTCAATGGTTTTATGTATAATACACATTATTATCAATACTGGTAGGAAATAGTAGATTTATTAAATATATTTTTTACCATATCTGTATTATAGCTCATACATTGTTAAAAAGATAAATCTAAATTTGTATGTTAGTATAGTTATACAAATTGTATTCATATTTAGGTATTGTGTATTAACTGGGCAATGAGGTGCCAGTGAATACATAATGTTCAGCTATAAATAATGGCAGTAATATAAACATAGCAATAGTAGCATATATTTTTATTGAAACACTAAGCTGTCATTTATTTAATATAGAATTGTGTAATGTATTTTAACATAATTTTATTTCTCTATGTTGAGTTAGATTAAATTTAAATATGAGGTTTAATGGACTTTTTTTCTTACAAAATTATATATTCAAAATTATTCATTGCATTTGATTCTATGTATATATTACACCCCGTAGGTGAATTTGGCCAGTTCATGATTTGGGAATTTTTAATATTGGAGTGTAGAATATACAGATTTTTAGTAAAATGTATAAACTAGATTTGTAATGTCATCAGGAAAACTAAATTATACAGCAAACTACATTTGAGTATGCGTTTAACTAGTTTACATCGAAGAATAACGACTGCTATTCCTATTTTTATCACTATGTCATTATTAGTAGTTTTTAAAATTATGTCTCACTGTACTAAGACTAGATAGATCTCATTATTTATCTTAGTTGGTAGCGTGTCTACCTACTGGGCCAAGGGTTCCGGGTTCGATGCCTGCAATGGCTGAAAGTTTATCATTGGTGAATTGAGGGTTTAACCTCTCACGTTGATAAATTAACTGATGAGGACTGGATGTTGTGCCTGTCCTAGTCTTAAGTTGGATTACAGGGTATATATAAAGCTACTAGAGGCCTAGCAAGCTGGCAGTGAAAAATATGTCTTGAATAAAAAACTGATATAGGCCATAGACTGGAAACAGTAATGGATGTAGAGTAAAGTCACAATGTCCTAAATTGTTGATCGCATTCACAAAGGCGCTATTGAATTACCAGCCTGGTTTGCCGATGATGAAAATGTCCCCAAGTAGTGTTTCTACTTTCACTCCACTCCATTTCTGGTTAATTTTCTTTAAGCTCTAAAGCTCTAATCCCTAAAATTTCGTGCAATTAACATAAAAATAATATATACTAAACGGGTAGTGTGGTATAAAGCTATAAATAGAGATCCAAACTACTTTATATTGCAGTATTTATTTAATTTAAATTGAAATAAATATGATTAAATTCTGTTATTCTTACTAAGATTCCATAGCTACAAAAATTTGCCAAATACTTTTAGCTACTTGTTCAATTGTCACCTGGATTCTACCACGAATATTGTAAGAGCCAAACCATAATTTAAAAAAAATCTTTGTTACATTAATTCTGATATAATTAGTTTGAACAAAAAGAATTATTAAAATAATACTAATACTTTCCTTTATTTATCTGGCGTAGTTGAGGCGTTAGCCTTCTCTGCCACTTAGCTAGCGTTTAATACACCATACAATATTACATTTATTGTGAAACAAACACATTTTAAATAAAGGAATATTCAGATTTATGTAGGAAACCATTTGCATGCTCATTCATACATGCATTTAAAGCTCAAGTAGCTTCAAAAACTCAATTTAGCTTACTAGACCAGATAAATGGTGTGACCGCAAGCTTGAGGTAAACTTTGGATGCAGATAGCAAGTCGAGGTATATAGTTTGTTCCAAGCCTGCGATGCATGGTCAGTAAAAGAACGAGCATATGTTTGAGATTGGAATATACATATGTAGAGTGAATTCTGATCTAGTAGCACGGGTGTGTTGATCCTTCAGCAATAGGAACCGTGAGGAGAAATATTTAGTCTGAGATGTGGAAAATATTTTGTGAAGCAATACTAATAAATCTATTCTTCGTATTTCATTTATTCTTAACCGAGCCAGTTTATTAAAATACTTATAAATATTGTCATGTTTATTGTTTTCTGCGTCGCATTAGTCAAAGTGTTAAGCTTTGGACAAGGATAATTCACTCATTTTCTGGAATAAAAATTTTCAACCTTCTCAGTGAATGTAGGCAGGCATACACTTTCTTGCAAATCTAAGTTACCTGATCTGTACAATTAATATTTTCATGAATAATCACACCAAAGTTTTTAGTAATTGCTGTCAGTTGTACTGTGGTTTCTCCTAATCGTTTGTCAGTCAGCAGGGAACGGTCCACATTTAGTTGTAGTCTGCTTGTTCCTACAAGAATGTTTTGAGTTTTTCTAGGGTTCAATTTAAGTTCATTTATTTCAGACCAAGCATTTATTGCAGCTAGGTTCTATATTTATTCGTTATATAACTGTATTAATTCAATAACGGTCCGTGGCAATATATATTTAAAGGTCTTCTGCACACATATGATATTTACAATATGACATTGCCGACGTGATATAATTAATATATAGAAAAAACCAATAGGCTTAAGACTGAGGAATGCGAAGACATTTTTCATTGAGTTTATTGGGACTGATGTTAATATGATGGCTTTTGGGTAGTCTATGTACTAATCCCATCATATGTATCTCCCTCCATAGTTTTTTAGTTGCTGTGCAAGTATTTGAGAGTGAAAGGGAAAAGTCGATTTCAGTTTTTCTTCCAATGGCTTGCGTACATTTACTAACGCGGTGTCTATAATCTTCAACATTTATGTTGCCTGTGAGTGGCTTTATTCAGGTCCTTAGGGATAGTAATTTTCTGTTTTCACAAGATGAATATTTTCTATTCTTAGCTTTTTTAATTATTTTACTAAATATTATTTAAAGCAGGACTATATAAAAAAATCATATTTTATTAATCTGAGCTTCACTGCTTGTATGGATACTACCAATCTAATTACATTAATTGGGTAGAGAAAAGTAAGATATAAAATACGCAAAATGTACCCCCGGGCCACGTGGAGATACAATGAAAAATCAACATCATCACACCTGACCAGGACTAGTTTATCGACATCCATGAGGCCAGCAAATCAAACTAGACAAGGGTTTCGTTTATTGTTAGTCCCCACATGTGACGCTATTATTATGGCGTATATAATAATTATGATACATAGATGAAATAACTATATGAAAGGATTTACGTGATAAACAAACATTCTAAACTAAGTATTATAAAAATTAAAATATAACAAAATCTAGAATACATTTATTTATACTCTAACTTAAAAGTATCTATCGTTAGGTTGAGCTACTATTGTTTATATATGATAATAAGTACTATAAAATAATATTTGTGTCCTACTACATAGTTTAGTAGTTCCATATATATTAATGAAACTGCTATCAACTAAAATCACTTGAATTTGAGACTCTCATAGTTTAATATCTAGCTTAACAAGACGACCAAATAATATTCGTAGATATGTACTAGGCTTAGAGATACCTTTATTATACCCCAAATACCCACAGCCATTATGAGGTGTTATCGAAGACATAATAAACTACTATTTCAAGAATGTTCCTTTGGTACTGGTTATTGTTTTTAAAATTATTATAGATATTGCCAATAAATTATAAGCGTTTGATGAAACATAGTTCATCCTTTAAAAAGTGATTGGATACCAGAACTGGGAAAAAACTGAAATAAAACAGGTTTTTCAATTATAACCAAGAATAAGCTTGATGCTATCAGTTTAAAATCCAGTCATAATCTTATAAAAATAATTTAATAATGGTCTAAGTTACCGAGAAATGATATGATCCAAGAATATATCTCACTAATTAATCACCATGTTTAATCAACCATGTAAGGTATTTTAGTAATTAGGGTTTAAAAGAACTGTAAGGGATCCTATATCTAAACCCTCCTTCAAGTAGTCATAAATCCTTATCTATAAAATATGTACTACTACGAAATTTATTGAATAACTAAGTATGCCTTTAAATATCCAGTTATATTAACATTTATTTTACTTTTCATTGAATAACAAGACTTAAAGTATCACAAATGTAAATGAGGTGAGAATCGAATGTAAGCCTATTGATTCGAAATTGTCCTAATGGCTTGGAGTTCATGACCTAGGTATCGTTTGGTGGGGGTAGTGAGTCACAACATTATCTTCTTGATATTGTCACTCTGTTGTCATTCATTTTCACATGTAAGGTTTGATGAAAACTGCTGTTATAAATCATTTAGAATTTTTACCCTTCCACATGGGAAAATCTTGTTTAAGTAAATGATAATTTAGGGATATCAGGTCACTTAAAATAGTGACAACTCTAAGAAGGTAGACATAAACATTTTCCAAAAATAAAATAAATAAATTGACTATACTAAATAAAGGGTGGTTAGTATAGTAAGGATAAAGTAGATTATTACAATTATTACAGAATATACCATATAAGCTTTCTCGCAGTCTGATTAAATGTGAGTCTTTAATTATATAAAGAATTAAAACACTACTGTGTGTAAGCTATTAAGTTTTCCTGAGTACACTTCATTTACAATGAGAGATAGCACTCTTACCTTGAAGGACTATACTATGGTCCCATCTAATAGCCTCTACCGTAATGAAACAGTACAAGGAATGCCTGCTTTCTTACAAGGTAAACGAAGAATACATACACTAATATTTACCATTACATGTTTTCTGGTTGTATAGTTAGCCATAATAATAATTAATAAATAATTTCATACTCTTAGGTTTCCTTTGATAATAATGCAATGATTAATATTACTGGGTTTTAAAATAATCCGCACTGGCAGCTAAACGGCCTGAGGCGTTCGGATGAATTAGTTATTAAAAGTTAAAAAAATACACCCAAGATGTGTTTCGTCTTTAGATATCCCTAGATAACTTATTTATGGGAAGTGTCTTGATCTTGACGGTACAGCGTCTACACGAAAATATACACTAAATCGTTTCTTAATCATATTATTTCTTATTTGCTTTGCTACTCCAGAATTTAATTTATCCCAAAATGGGAAGAATCATCTATTTCTTTAAATATGTATCTACATAAATTTAAAATCGAATTAACTATAGATTTGGAATAAAATATGTTTTTATTTGTCAAAGAAACACTATTTATTTATCTACAAATGGGAATACGAAACAAACCACCAAACCTTAATATAATCTATGTTTGTATTTAAGATTTAACGATATTATGGAGCTACTATTTGTATTTTCATTTGATTTAAATATCAAGTAGGTCATAAGGGATAAATTAACAATCGATTGCGTGATTTAATATATGCAATTTTAACACCATCAATTTTTGGCTCTTAACACGGAAAAATATTACCTGTTATCGTCCTGAGAGTGTATGGAACACATTAATGAAATTATTTACAAATACAGTTTAACAGTTTTAGTGTGTATAGTGAACACACAAACTCACAATAAAACATTTTCATATAAGTGAGAGATATAACGTGTGTTTGGGTAATAATATGATACGTTTAAACTAAGCTATGTTGATTAAGACACATTTTTCAAATAAAATCAAACCCTTTATATAATTCAAAATGAACGAACTTGTTAAATTCATCAAACAAGGATAATAACAATAGATTCATATTTTACTACTCAAAATATTATGATGAACACGTTAAAGAACACGTTTTGTTTCAATAAATTTATCAACATTAAATTAAATTATGAATGTCAAACAAAGATTCTTGACTTGAACTAATAAAGCACAAGAAAATCTTATATTGTTTACAGCATAAAATAAAGCAAAATAAAGTATGTAGCCAAGAAAAGCAAAGTATATCCAAAATATTTTAAACCATCATTAGGTAAACTTATATTCCTTTTTCATTATAAACAGCTATTTTATAACCGCAATATTAAGGCCAAATATACTAACTCTTTAGATTTTTTTAAAATCTATAATTGGAAATCACTATTTTTACTTTCTCATATAAATATAAAATAATGCAGTCGTAAGAATTTTAAACCTTGAAATTTTGATGAATCCTTGCTTTTAATATGCCTCAACCACCCCCCCCCCCCNGTTAACAATTATTTATGTCCCTGGGTCTTGATCCTAAAATACTTAATGAATCTTATTCAAACTTGAAATTTATATTTAATATGTCTATAGCTCAGGAATTTTATTCAGACACTAGCTCTTAAATTAAGAGCAATTTACTTAAAGTTGATTTGTTTAAATATAAAATTTGTTTACAGGCTGCTTTAACGATTTAGTTTAAAATGGATATAAAATGAGGGTTTACCTGACGATAAACACTGTATAATTGTTTTTCGGGTTTAAAATCATTTATGAGCAGTTTACTAATGAGTATTGGTTAATTTATTCCAAATAGCTTTATCTTTCTACATTTTTGTGAAGAATAAAGTAATATTACAAAGACTTCTGAAAATCTGCTTCTGCAAAATGATCAAAACATATTGAGACTGGATGGAAATGTTATGATTAGCTTAGAAGAAAGTCTAATTTAATGAATAAATAATTTTGTAAATTTATAAAAAAACATATGAAGGAAACAATATTAAATTATTTTAAATATTAACCAAGACTCTTAAAAAAACACATAAGATTAGAAATTTTACATTCTTATTTTTCCTCCACATCCATCTGGGATATACGCATTTATTTACAAAAAATAATATGGATATCAGAAATGAAAATTTAGAGGATATATACCCTCATCTTAATATGAAGGGAGTAGGATACCATTTATGAAAACCCACCCTTATCACATTCAGCTGAAAATCAAATCCCAATATTACCCCGTCACTATCAAACAAGAGTTGATTGTCTTGATGATTAGGCTAAGACCATGTGATCAGCTATGCCGGTCAAACTAAATAATCAAATCACATAGTGTACATCAATGACAGAAGTTTCCAACTTAAACGTACCAGAAGGCCAACCCTCGGATTTTAGTGATGGACCACTATATAATCGGATAACTGCCGTAAATCTATGCAAAAATGAGAAAAGGTATTTAATTGTGAATGAAATAATGAGTGATAATTTATACATGTCTAGTTACATATCAAACGAATTTTCTTACAAAATATACTCTTTTCTAAGTCCATGTAATAGAGCAAATATAAGGAATAAATTATTTGGAGCTGTCGTGGATTTGTTCCACGATAGTCAAAACTTTCCGTTTTTGAGATAAAACATCAAACTTTACTAAAGTAGATTATTTTCGCAATAAACTTCGTAGACCACCAGTTGGAAACCCCAATATAGATCAATACCTTAGTATTGTTGAAATATTACATGAAAGAAAACCATGTAAAATTGTAACACTATGAATTTATCGCGCCTCTCTTTGGGCGTCAATTGTAACACTATGGAATCAACCACCCCGCTTTGGGCGTCAATTGATCACTACGGATTAATTCCCTGATATAATAATGATGTGATGATGTACAGGTTGTCTAAAGCTCCATGATCGAGCGCCCATCATCACTGTACGGAAAAGATACCGTTTAATCAGCTGTTTATAGCTCCGTTTTCGAGCACTAATTAAATCGGTATATTAATATAATTAAAGAAAGAGAACTGTTGATGGCTGTTATTTCACACACGGTTTATTTAAATTACACCTGTAAATTACTTGTACATATTTTAATTAAATGTTTTATATCACTGCACACTTGTGATGTGATTTATTTTATAATGTGTTAGACTGTGACTGACTTGTGCGTGAGCGAGATCTAGGTGTAGATGTTTGGATCCCAGAGATGCCTTAAATATACGCACAGTGGTTTATATATAACATACCCCTTGACTTGTTCTCCCCTCATCAACAGTGTAAAATCTAACTAATAGAAAGAGTCCTGGCTACAGGTTTTGTGAAGGCTAACTTCTTATTGGTATAGAGAAATGGTGTCTTCTACCAAGTACTATGAAGATGTTCCTTTTAACAAGAATTGACGCATTTGTTCTTTTAACAAGAAGGATAGTATAAAAAATATATTTTAGTATTGAAATCCTTTTCACATTGTTTCTGAGAAGCGCATGTTTCTTCATGGATGAATCTTAAAAGGATACTCTATATATATATATTACTTTAAAGAAAAATTACCATCATCCATGACTTTTTACATAATTTAGATTAATACAAACCAATATCATTACAAAAGCTTATCCATTATAAGCGTAATTGTAAAGGTGTTAATATACATAGCATTGTTGGAAATACTAATTATTATAGTGCATGTCTAAAATCTTAAAATACTGACAACTAATGACAAATTGTAACAACGGCAGAAAAACAATTAAAATATAATACACTCGAATAAAAACGACAAAGTAGAGAAAATTCCTATTAATAAAATACAAGCAACAATATTGTAAAACTTTAATACTCATTTTGCAGTTTAATCTGATATGTTTGTCTACTTTTATAAGAAAAAAGCATTAACAATATTTATTCACTTTCATACATATGAGGACTGCATTAACAGGTAACGTGTACATTTTCAACAGTCTTATCTAGTTTGGTTTGTCGGTGATGGGGAGATTGGGGTTCAAATACCAACAGGGCTTACTTACGTTGTTGTTCTTAAATGGTTTTCCATACTTTCTCCACGCAAGTTCCTGCCTTATTAGTATACATATGAGGACTGCATTAACAGGTAAAAAAGGACGGGGATCACATTATATATTTTTTTAAATACATTACTACTAATGCTAATAAAATAGTAGGACTTAACGCAAAAGATTAACAAAATTAATCAATAAGTATACCCTCTTCAGTTGTCAAATCACGCAAGTGGGATGTAAGTCCCTTTCTAAAACGGTTTTATACCCCCCCGCCCTTTACGCAAATACGGGTACGTCTCCTCTAAATTCAACCATCATCACCCTTAACATATTTTCGTAGGTAAATATGCATATAGTTCAAAAGAGTAAAAATACATGGTGATTCAAACACATTTATTTAAAAATAGAGTTTATATGATTTTGGATTTTGACTGGATCAACGGCGATTATATTCTTGAAGTACCCGTAGTGCAGCTTATTATTACCATTAAATTATAAATGAATTATAATTAATGTGTAGTGTGTCAATCATATAATGTTGACACGTACACAATTAGACTACGTAAACATACGAAATAGTAATAATTATATTGGCAAAATCCAAAGAAGAGTATTAGATTTGAGATATTTTATAATAATAATATCCCTCAAAACCTACTTTTAGCGACTGGATGGACTTGGATATGATCAAAGTGCTTCCAATAAAAAGTACTACAAAAATACTAAACTTATAATATTGGAATCAAAAGAAGATAATTAAAGCTGATATATTCAGGAATAATATGCTTCAAGACTTACTCACCGTGACTGGATGGGATCGGGTACCGCCAACATTCCTTCTAGCAAAATATTCAACAAATATGGTGACAGGGTGCTTCCAAACACTTCCGCTCGCTACATCACCTGACATGAAAAAGAACTAAATTAAGTTAGGTTCGCTCCCACGACCCTCGAGCGCCACTATTATGGCAGCGTGTCGTCGAAACTCCCCTTTACCTCACCCCTCAAGCTCCAGTACCTCCTATCACCAGCTGTGTTTTTACACTTTTTCTATTACTTGTTTTTGTTACGTTCTAGTCAGAGAGATTGTATAAAATAATTGACTCTCGGATTCTCATCATGGCATTTTATCACATCACATCGTCGAAGAAGGAACCTCTGCCACCTCACTGTACGAAGGAACCGGTGGCCATGGAGTATTGAGTGTGTTTTTCACCACCACACTGCCGAGGTGAATCCTCTCCGATTTCCTAAGTATAGAGACGACGTTAATAAGTCCATATGACTTATTGGTATAGTTTGAATTCTAGAAAATGTTTATTAAGTTCTTCTGACTTTTTGTTTATCAGAATTGTTTCCTTCAGACTTAGTACAGTAGAGACGACTATTATGTGTATTTAGATTTCTTGTTTCAGTCAGAGTGACAAGATTTTGATTGTGTGTTTTTCTAATTTTGTTGATGTAATCACAGTAACTCTAATGTTGACTAAGTGCTTCTGACTTGTTATATTGGTCCAAGAGACCATGTTTTTCCTATATTCATATGATATAGCTTCGATATAGGAGCCTTTTTCTCCAGATGTAATAAGGACTACTCCAAATGGTTGCTATTCTCCACGAGCACTATATTTCCCTTTTGAGTCCTTAAGACTACACACTTGTTTTTATGGCTACAACCAGGTTGTCTATCCTTTTTTATAACACCTACTTGGATCAATGTGTTCAATGTGTTGAATCATTCTTGTTGCCACGCTTCGTGTGTGGTATAAGCTTGGGTGGGTAAAGCGCAGAACTCCTCTTGTTGCTATATGGGGTCCGCGCAGATAATACCCACTTTTTATTTGCCCATTTTTGGCACCTATTGACTGAGTATTAGTATTGTAGGAATTATATTAGTGTTTTACCCCAGGGAGTGGGTCACTAAATGCATGTACTATTGAATTATCTGGCAGTACCAAAAGGGAAAGGACCAGCCCTAGTACTATTTTGTGTTGACGCCTGTATGTTAGCCATCTACCAATGTAATCAACAAACCTTTCTATTGCAATTCATTATACAATGTCTCTTAAGGATGTTTCTTAAGTCACAATCAAATAAGCTAGATTAAATTATAAATGTTTTAATAATACTATATGTATATGATTTCCAGTTAACTTTTGTTTATAATGACTCACTGTTTTTCTTTTAGAATCACCTGACTGTAGCATGGCGTCAGTCCAGCTGTTTTGTTATTGAACATTGCTCTTCAAGACTACTGAATTTGATTTTTCCGCCTAGAACTATTGTTGGCTATGTCACAACAAGACAGTATTATTTTGGAACTTCTAACTTATGTTCTTGTATATCTATTGTAATCAAACATATAATTTATTTTTCTGTTATAATAAATCTATTATTGTTAACCTAATTATTTTATCTCTCTGGTTAAAATAATTCCCTTGTAGCCCCATTATAAATTCACCTTAATATGGTACCAAGAGATAAAAAGTTGTTGCAAGTGTTTGTACAATTTATCTATAAAGCTTCAAACGTTGCAATATTATATTTGTTAATATAGTCAGATAAAACTGCTTACAAGTTTTTAGACTAAATTTGTCTTCCCTCTTAGATACTACTCTCCAATTTCTTTTATTACGTTCATCCTAAACTAAGATATTTAATATTGCTGACAATCTTGGCATGATACCTAATTTTAAACATTTAAACACACTAAATAGGTGGTATATTTTAATTGTTTCCCTCAAGTTGTTCCGTCTACAGCTACCCGACTCCCCTGAAGCTGACGTCACGGCAAGAAGGAAGGAGTGGGAGAACATGCGCACGGTTCCACCTTCTATTTCTTCGCATCACGGGTACGCCCTAAGCTATACTACAGTAGCCCCATAGTTTATTTGGTGCTGACTGAAAGCTCACAGATGACAGCTGATGCCTTTGAAAAGTTACCAGACCAAATTATGTATCCCTATGCCGAACCATATGATCTGCAAAAACATGTGTTTAGCAGCTGTCAACTGTGACCTGTCAGTCAGCGCTAAAGAAGCCATGGGGCTACTGTACGAATATTATCCCCTCGTTGTGGAGATAGATTACGTCTCGTATCCTAGCACACTGTATTAGAGACCGATTGTTATGTCCCATAATTAGTAGTACTCGTTGCGGCGTTGTTTGCAGGGTGTCTTTCTTCCCATTTTTAGAATTAATATACGTCTTTAATTTGAGTTTGGAATTGGTATGATTAATTATTGTCAGAAATAAGTTTATTAGTAATTTATTTATACAATAATTTTAGACTTGCCATGTGCTTATAGACATGATCATGATTACTTTGCTAAATGCCGCACTTTTGTGAAAATATATTATTTAACACACCTGCACTCATTTGAATTTTATATATCAAATGTTTAATATATTTGAACGCAGGATTGCATTGAATTATTTCGATAATAAATCTTCATTTTCCTCTGTGGACGTGCTACGCACTTAATACTTGTTCGAGTGAACCGAGAACCGAGAACAAAAGGCATACCCTAATGCTCCCTGAGGGGGAGCACGAGAGCAAGTTCCAACACGTACTGACCAATTGGTCTAACCGTGTGGTTCTAAAAAGTTTATGAGCGGGTTGTCGCGTTTGCGAAGTTCTAAAATAAAGTAAAAATTTGATATTGATACTAAATATTAACATTGGGGAGGGGGATAAATTTAATAAAAACCGAATATAGGTTTTTAGAGTTACGTGTGGAGACACTACTCTACGGGGGGCTGGTGAGAGCCACCCAAACCACTGTTAACACATCTCGCTTATCCGAGAAGGGCTTTGGGACGTCGATGGCACCCAACAGGGTCAATGACGTAGTTCCCAAGCCCCTGGATAAGAGGATTGGTGGCACCGAGAAGTCTAGCGTAGAAGGACTGCTCCAGACCCCGGAAGTGGTCCTTGATGGTAGGCATATCTAGGTCGCGATGTAGAGTCTCATTCCGGACATACCAAGGTGCGCCCACAATGATCCTCAGACACACGCTCTGGAATGCCTGCATCCTCCTCATATACGTGTCCGCCAGACACCATTATATACACAATTATTCTAGCTCCAAGAGGGGGAAGAGGGGTAAATAAAACAACAGCAAACTCAAAACAATGAAGAGAGGGAGGGGATAAATAGACGACGATGGAA
>CABFOW010001589.1:89637-130878 GCA_902141385.1 Timema californicum
GACTCATCATCCGACCCCTGGCTCGACTCCTCACGCATCAACGGGAGGTCTGGTCCTGAAGACAGTCCCTCCACGTCCACGGAATCGCACGAGCTGTCAACACGCGCAATGCGTGTGACCCGGTCTTCCGAGTCCGAAGAAAATTCAGCCAGGCGTTTCTTGCCTACCGACACCCCTTGGCGAGAGATGTCGGAGTTGACGCGGGTTTCTGAGGCCCTTGCGGTAACGCTTGCGTCATTGCCGCTTACAGTGGTCTTTACCGGCGAAGGGCGGCTTGGCTCCCCCTGGTCAGGGCTTCCGTTGGCACCGTTAGGTTTCCACCCATCGTGCTGGCGGGAGCTTTCGCCATCCTCCCCGATTTGTGGGCTGTTGGCCCTAAAAAGGGCCTCCAGCACTTCTTGGCTATCAGCGGCACGCTCACCTCCTGTAGCCGGAGGGGCCCCGCTGGGTTCGCCCACATCGGCATTGCTGCCGACGCTTTGTTGGGGGCCGGAACTCTCCATCGAGCCGAGGCCTGAGGATGCAGTCCCGAAAGCCCCGGCGGATCTGCCAGTGGCACGCTCACCTCCGGTAGTTGGAGGGGCCCCGCTGGCTTCACTTTGGCTGACTGCATCCACCTCGCCGTTAGTTGGCGAGGTCGCGCTGGCCGAGATGTTGGCCCTAGAAAGGGCCGAAACATCACTGGAAGGTGGCTCCGGCCGGGTGTTAATAGCAGCACGCACACCTCCAGTAATTTGAGGGGCCCCGCTAACTTCACCCGCTTGGCTGTGTGTTGCGCCCACCTCCCCTTTAAATTGGGGGGTCACGCCAGCCTTGTTGGCCCTAGTAAGGGCCGATTGGTTGGCCCTGGAAAGGGCCGGTTGGTTAGCCCTAGAAAGGGCCGATGTGTCGTCCGGCAGTTGGCGAGGTCTCGCTGTCCATGATGTTAGCCCTGAAAAGGGCCGAGACATCCCCGGAAGGTGACTCGGGCTGGGTGCTAGTAGTGGCACGCTCACCTCCGGTAAGTTGAGGGACCCCGCTACCTTCACCCGCTTGGCTGTATGTTGCGCCCACCCCCCCTTTAAATTGGGGGGTCACGCCAGCCATGTTGGCCCTGGCAAGGGCCGATTTGGTGGCCCTAGAAAGGGCCGTTTTGTCACCCGAGGGCAACACTCGCTCACCTAGGCCAGCAGCACGCTCAGCTCCGGTAATTGGAGCGGCCCCGCTGGCTTCGGGAGCTACCTCCAGCTTGTTGCCCCTCGAAGGAGCAGCTGCCGCTAAAGCTCTTGCCTTCGGGCTTGTGGCGGACCACTTGCCACCCTGTTAGAGCTCCCTTCTGACCGGAGGAGCCTTCAGTCCCCGCGAACGGAAACGTTCAACTCCCCCGGATGGAACGGGCAGCACAAGCCTGCTGTTGACGGCGGATCCCCCGTTGCTTGCCACCAACTCCTTCCCCGCCAGGGTCGGTCGCTTCCCGGGCCCGGTGATCTTCTTCGCCTCATCCGGCGGTCTTGTCCCGACCCTGACGCCGACTCCCTTCTTCTTCTTGACCGTCGGCTCCACTCGTAGATGTTGATTCAGTCGCTAGTAGTCCTCGATCCAGTAGTCTTCCTCGGTCGGCTGCTCGGCTGCCACTCCTCCTCTGCCTCCTCTCATACTTGTACATCTCAAGACACGTCTTATAAGGCCGAAGACTTATATCACAGTACCAGAGCGGATACGAACTACCAGCTCCTTAGTCCAATATAACATTTAAGACCTAAGCTTTTGGAGGTTCTAGAACCGGGAGCTGCTTTTTAAAACATCCCGACTGCGTCAAATACACTGAAGTTAGTTACAATAGCTGATGCCTTTTAACTTCAGGGTGTTACCTTAGTAAAACGAATATCTAGTATCTTGTTAGCTACAGTAGCCCCATGGCTTCTTTGGTGCTGACTGACAGCTCTGAAACGTTAACAGACCAAATTATGTATCCCTACGCCGAATCATGTGATCTAAAATAACATGTGTTTAGCAGCTGTCACTTCTGACAAGCAACCTTTAGGTATGTATCTAAATGTTGACTGTCAGAAGTCAGCTGTGTGCTGTCAGTCAGCACCAAAAAAGTCATGGGGCTACTTTGAATCTGGTGACTATTATAAATGAATAATTTTGAATAAGACGTACTTTAAAGCATGAAATAATATAATATAAAATTCAAATAAAAGAAAAATATGTTTAATATATAAAATTAAGAGGAGAAGGTTGTCAATTCCTTCAAATATTATTTAGGGGTAAACTCAAGGTCAATACATAATCATGAAAATATTCAAGCTTCAAGATAATATAATTTGGTTAGGGATCGTTGACATTTATAAACAAGGTATTCAAATATTTATTCGTAATGTTTAAAAAAAATTAGAATGTATTCCCTTGAATTAAAACCAGCGCATTCAATGTAATTTTACGACTTCTAGGTCTGGATGCCCCTTAGCTTTCAATAGTGCTTAGCCTACTTGGAAAGGGAATACCAGTTAAGGGAATTTAGCTAATCCACCAAGCTTCCCTAAAACAATTACGTTAACGTCGCAAAGAAGTCTGGCGATCAATACTTAAGTCTTTCCTCGTTTAACTTCTGGTCGCTCTATCCCGGGAATTTCCTAGGTGGACTTTAAGTTCAATAAAAGGATTGTTAAGGGAGAGGTGGAAGGGGGAGTCGTAATAATATCCATTAGAGTTAAGGGATGAAGTGTATTGATATTCTAAATCGTTTTGACTCGTTTCCACTATCTTAGTAAGAAGGGAACTTAACTGTGAGACGGCTTAAAGAACTACACCAGACTAAACTAATTATTAATAGTGCTAATATGAAACTAAGCTTTTTAGTGGCTGTTCTTGGTCCAAAGTATAATTTTATTTCTTGGGTTATTTTGCAACATAATGTTATAATTACAGGGAATCAATTATTTCAAAAGACGAATTAAAAAATTAAGCTTTGTCTTAGATTTCGTTTTAATATGTATAATAACCTTATTTTCATTCTGCTAAGCGATATACATCAACGTAGCTCAATATAATACAAAAGCAGATAACTATCGTATAGTGTGGAGTAACACAATTTACAAAGTATTAAATCATAATAAAATTTACCCACAGAACTTTAATAATGTGTTTTGCTTTGTTTTCAAATATTTTTTTAATAAGTATTGTACACACACCTGTGGCTGCATGGTCTAGGACGTTATTTTCTCAACGAACTAAACTGTGGATGTTGGTGAGATCAGAGATTAAATCCTGGTAGGCTATGCTATAGTTTTTATCCTAAACATTTGTCCACTCTCCCTCTTCACAAATGATGATACACTTTATCTCCTAGCCTCATTCCTAGGACATTATCTTAATTTGAGCATAATAGTGTATAGTTATATAGAGTAGTAGAACTAAACCAAGATAACTGATACACATGTGATATGGACATTTATTTTTGTTAAGGCTTCCATCACAAACGTCTTTAATTGTCAACAATAATTGTATACTATTCACGATTGGAAGTAGAATTTATAGTAAAAACTTTCGAAAAAATATTGTTTATGTTTATTACAATTTATATAAATCATATAATTCATATATTTGTCAACTATTTATTGAGAATTTCTAGGGGAACCAAAAGAAAAAAATATGTTTGATATATAATGACAGAAGGATATAATTTTTATTATAATTATTAATTATTTGTAGTCTTACGGATGTGTTATATATTTGTTAGTGATTAAAACTTTAGTAATTGATTCAATCACTATATTATTCTCACTATATTACTTTAACTATACTAAGGGATTTATTATTTATTTATTTATTTATTTATTATACGAATAAATATAATATTTAACTATAAAAAATCACGTTTTGTAAAATAAATTCAGTTCTCGAATTTTTAGTAAAATTTATATGTACACTTTGTAAATTGTTTCTAAATTGTTAAGAAGATAGTAAAACTTAAAGATATTAAATTATAATTTTGAAATTTCAATTTACGTGTGTTCTTGCTTTAAGCTTTCTTTCAAAGTTACTTTTTGGTTGACCTACACTATTTTCTATTTCTTTCTTTCTTTTCAATTAAATTATCTGTCTGACAGCAGGAAGGACAATTTCCCATTTTATTCATTTTATATATTCTTTGACTCTTGGCTGGTGACAAAAGTTATTTCCCTCATCTAAGCTAATACTCTGTTATGTCCAGTGGTCAACCCTATCTTTCTAATAAACATAGCAATCTAGGATAAAACATGTTACTTACTACTTCTTCCCCCGATAGTAATGATGCTTATATTAAAGTCTCAGCTAACATAACAACTTAACACTGGTTTTCATGTGTTTTAATTTTACACATTCAATAATATACTTGCTTAATATTTTTACTTTTATTTATATGTTGAATTTAGTTTCTCTCTAGAAAGATACTAGTACTATATGTGGGTAGCCAAACACTATCGTGTTTTATGTTTATCATACTACCAGTCTTTGCAGTCTGAATTTAGCTAAACTAATCGGGCAGGTGTGTGGAATATAAATAGAAGAGGAAAATATAGCCCCGTCTGCGAGGAGGGAAAGTTGAGAAACAAATTCAGGGAAAACAAACAAACCACACACCTATTTATGATTTGTATACTAACTTCTCTATCACCCTAAGCGTATGAGGCTCAGTGCACGTGTACACTGCTGTGGGCTTTTGTAAATAATAAATCGCAATTATTTTAATCCCAGATTATTGCTAGTAAGCGAAGATATTCAGACGTTTTCTATATTACCATTGGTTAAAAATCTTGTCCAGAAATCGAGATGTCACAGTCCATACGTTGGTCTACTAAATTATAAATTACTAGCTTTGCCCATTGCTTCGCTCGCGTTAATGTTTATTTTGTCATTATATTTAGGTTGTCGGTCGACGTAGTAAGTATGAAAATAAAAACGATGAACTTATTCAGGTTGTTGGTCAATACAGGTAGAGATAAAGAAACATACAAACAACACAATATTAATAAGGATTAAGTGTAGGAGTAGAAAAGAAGTAGCGGAGTGTGTGTCAGTAGAGTCATAGGTTATGCCTCGCCACGAATTGAAAATACCACTCCATCTTAAACTTCACCTAAAGTTAATTACCATCCTTTATTTTCTCTGCTTGTTCTTGGCCGTTGTAATCATGGGAAAAGAATAGATCATTATTTTAGGACGCTCCTATATACTATGTTGTATGTCCTTCCATTTGGCGCAAATACATACAAATTCTGGGCATTGGACACACGCGAACATGCTACATATAGCTGGCCATGAGAAAAACATGGCTTTTCCAAATGCATCCCTGCTACCTGCAATGTTTGTGCTTTGTTAATAGTAACAGCAAAACTAAGTTTGATTGGAAACTGGAGTGTTTTGAATTGAAATGGTAGGTCAGTGGGAATTATTGGGATTCGCGTTATGACTACACTTTCCCTTTTTCCCACACCTGTTAAAATTGTGGCACAGATTATATTTTGCTCTAATTGTGTAATCCGTAGCCTCGTCCCATTTCATAATCGGGGTGCATCTAAATTTTGCATAAGCATAACTGGTACACCTAATTTCAATTGTAGTTTATGCGAGGGTACACCCGATAGCTCCAGAGAATTTAAAAACTCAGCGGGATATGAAGTGCTCTGTTCTGTGTCCATGATTGTATATATTTACAAATACTTCTTTATTTCTCCCTGAACCTCTTTAAAAATGTCAGTGTTGATTTTGTTAACAATTTAATTTTTTGGTGCAAGAATTGCTCTTGCACACAACCAGTGATCACAATTAAAATTTAGTTGTAGGTCTGGGTAAACTTTAGCAATGAACTCCACATCTTTTTCCACCAAATTACAGAATTCCCCTGTAAGTAAAATACAAACTTCAGCATCAGTGTCCAAACGTCCATCGCCAATTTTCAATAGTGTCTCTGCGTAGTGTCCGGAATCTACGTCATTATAAAGGTGGACTCTCATATTCGTTGTTAGGTTGAATTTTTTTAATTTTTGCCCACAATCTTGATGACTTGAGACAGGCTTTGATTTCATCTGCATGTGTACCCCTCTGGATCACCGGTAGAGTTTGTCGGAAGCCAATAGCCAGTAAAACCACCATTCCTCCCATAATATCTGTACTGTCTCGCAAGTCCTGAAGAGTTCGGTTTAACGCCTCTATAGCTTTTTTGTGGGACAATCGTACTTTCGTCCCACACTAAAAGTTTACATTGTCGTAGCATCATATCTTGAGAGCTATTTTTGCTGAAATTGAAGATGGGTGACTCTTCCTGTGCATGTGCAAGATTTAATGGAAATTTTAGAACGGAATATGCAGTAAGGCCGCCGTTCAGTAGTGTAGCTGCTATACCGGAGGAAGCCATGGAAACAGCAATTTCTGGTCTTTTCTTATGAACACCAATAGTAAGTTCAGCAAAAACGTTTTCCCGGTTCCTCAAGGGGCGTCGAGAAAGAGGAGTGCAAAATTCCCTGGCTCTACTTGACGTAACACCTGTGAAATACGTGAATTTGTTCTGGAAGCACCTTAGGAATTAATTCGGTTACTTTCTGTTGCAATGATGTGAATTCCCGAGTAATTTCTTCGTTTAAGTCATTTTCATCTGGTCGTCGAGGGCTTACCATTCCAAAATCTTGAAGCTTCTTCCCCGTCATTGTCATAACCCAGAGATGTGTATAAAATAACTTGGAAACAGATTTTTATTAATTATTTTAAGATAGATGTGCCTTAAATAACTCGAGAACCGATTTTAGGGATATCAGATTTTCTTGTGGGATACCGCAGGTCCCTTTTTCTGTACTCCAGGCATCATGGTGCAATTCATGTTCATATCAGTATGCTGAGTTGTTATGCCGGACGAGCGTCTAAAAGTAATTTTTTTCCATCCCTCGGGAACAGTACTTTTTTCTGGATGAAATGTACCCTATGTCCTTTTCTATATCCCTCGGGAACAGTACTTTTTCTGGAAGAAAGTTACCCTATGCCCTTTTCTATATCCCTCGGGAAGTGATTTTTTTCTGGATGAAAGGTACCTTATGTCCTTTTCTGTACCAATAACAACGCATATGCAAAATTTCATGATGATCGGTCGAGTAGATTAGGCGTGAAAGCGTAACAAACAAACACATTCGCATTTATAATATTAGTTAGGATAAATCTTACCTTACATTATTCCACTATGACGTAGCACATATTATAAAGAAATAGTTTTAGTCTGTTAAGTTAGGACTGGTACCATTCATGTTAAACAAAGTGTAGGTAGAATAAGTTTATCCTGAAAAGAATCACAGTACTATCACTTAGGACTACATTGTGGCACTATCATATACGCTTAACCCTAAAGGAACTACGAAAGGTAAGCTTTCTATCGTTCAGGATATTCTCTAAACTTAACTGAGGGATGATCCTAGATATAGGTTAGTTTGGGATTTTGATGTTTATGTAGTGGTGGACCCATCAAACGAAACAGCGGTAACGATATAAAGGTTTATATTACATGAGGGAGAATCAGTTTCTGTTTGTGTGTCATAAAACTGGTACTTTTCAGATGTGGCTTGTTTTATTTCAAATTAGTTAAAATGAGACTAATATTTAAATAACAAAGTGAAACTCTCCAGAACAGTATAGGATGCAACAGATTCAGGCTAGTAATACGTATAACTATTTCAACTGATGATTGACTTCTGTTCCCACAATGGGTTCCGTTGGCCTTTTAGCGTGATCAGATTCTTATTGCCTTCCCAGGCAGCCTATACATTTACACTAATTGGGTAGGACAGAAATAAGTGTGTGTTGCACACACATCTGCGTGAAGGGAGAGTGAAAACCAGTTTTAAAAATAACTTTAGTACACCTTTCCAGGAGTCGTCGTCGCCAACAAACCAGACAACACGAAACCGACTCTCTTTTAAACGTGTAAAATATATGAAATAAGTTAATTTCAAAAGTTCTAGCGTCTTAACTATGTAAATTTACAAATTAGATAAAAAGTAGGAACCATTGAAGGGGGTAAAGCGTATCATAATTGTTATTTAAAAAAATCTATAGTGATGTTAAATACCAGGCGTATCAAGTATGTTCTTTGTCGAGTAGTAACTGTGGTTAGCATCTGAACGAATTTAAGTTCTTCAATAATAATAATAATAATAATAATAATAGAATATAACACCAATCAAAACTGTTTTAGTGTATTTAAGAGTAAAATATGACGTTCTAATAGGCAGAAAAATGTTCACAGAACTTAAGAATATAGTCTGCTCCATGACATTCTACGTTGGTATAAATAGTTAAATATTGCCCGCAAATCCTGTCCTCAATCCACATTGTGATATATTTGTGTCTTTTTTTTAAATCGTGATCAAACATTACCGTTTACTTATTATTTCAGTTTCGTCTTTTAATTGTTGTCAAATATCAGAGACTTATTTTATTGAAAGGCTTTGAACCACTTCGGTGGATGCAGGGCCTAAAGTGCTACTCTCACCGTAGATTAGACTACCGATGCAAGATAGATCGAGGTTCAATCTCTGTCGGGTGGAGTAAGGGTGGTTTTCCCAAAATGATTTTCCATTCTTCCTTGATGCAAATACGGATACACTTCCTATATATAACCTTCATATTACCTGAAACCGTTAGTGCGGTTAGTACATGCGTATAAGCCGAACGGGTAGTAAGATGGGGTGTTAAGAAAGAAAAAATGTTTTAATTTCCTGTATCGAGTTATTAACAATATACTGCTAAGCCGTTATATCAAGCTCCTAGTTAGTACATATTTATAAGCGCATATATGAAAAAAAGATGGGATGCTGCTCTAAGTTAATCACTTTAAATCTACAAGTCACTTTTACTAACAAAACGAATCTAGGTATATATTTATACATATAAGAAAACAACGCTTCAACAACGATATTGTTCTCCTCAATCTAAAATTAGTCCTCTTCATACAGAAGATACATTATACCACTCAATCATTAGCACCGCGTCTTACTTGCATTCTACACATTCACAAGCTGTGATTAATACATGTCTTGTCAGAGGTGAAGGAAGGGTTTGGCAATCAGATAAATGTGTCGGGACTGAGGATTAAACCCCGGACCCCTAGCATAGAAGTCTGATACCTTACCGCTAGACCGTCAGGTCACCAGCACTCAATCACAAAACATTTGTGATAAATAGTTTCTAAACTCCTGAAACAAATAATGAAAGTATTTGAGGATTATTGAACCAGAAACGCTCATTACATAAAGAGTTTGATGAAACGTTGAGCTGAATTGAAGTGATTGTAATTGCATGGCAGAATATTATATCAGTAAGTGACATTCAACAATTGGTCTTCTACCTTACTTGAATTTGCTTCAATGTGCAACACACGAACACAAAGATATATTGATTGTGTCTGGTTCTGTGGCAGGGTAATATTGAATGTAATGCAGGTTAGTTGAACAAATGACGTCATCTATATAGTTTGCATGTGAATAAGGGCTAAGTATTCATGCACGTGTTTTCGAGCGTACCATTGTTGTAGGTAATGTCATTAAAATAAAAATTATATATCATTGTCCAGAAAGCGTTCCCGAGAACACCCAGTGGTCTCGAGTTTTAAGAGGCATCGTCCTTTACTGGTTTTATATATTTTAATTTAATATAAACTTACTTATTTTTGGCATCATTACATGCTCAGCTATTTATTACTCTACATTCTAAAAATAATTTTAAAACTAGCAAAATGCATTATAAAAACGGAAATCCGCATTTTTATTGAATAACTAGTACATACAATTTTTTACAATGTATACTTTTGTTTTTCTCCCTGATTATTTTTCAGAGTGTTGTTAAATATTGTTCACATTATAGGTTTATTTTATTTTTAATAAAATAATAATACCGAATATTTTTTTGCTAATTTATAAGGCTCTTTAGTAACTAAAGTATTCTCGCAAACAACGCAAGGTGAATCTTTTATTTTATTTCAATGAGCATCATTCCAGGACTGAAATTAAACACCAAGGAAGATTTACCAACATTTCTACGTCCTTTATATATCATCCATTTATTCTCACCACACTTATTATTAATATTTTCTACTGTTTTATTTCAATATTCAATTATTGATAACTACAATTTATACTTGGAGTCACATTGCAACCAAACTCAACCAAAATGAAATGTCATGGTGGTGCGCACGTAATACATTAACCCAGATAGTACACTACGTGAAATGACACGGTATTAGCACTGGCTTTGCCTGAATGAATATAACTGACTATTTTCCATTTGACATGTAACTTTATCAGTTCCTGATTATGTTGACTCTGGCCTCATTACATTCACGGCCAGTAGAAAAATTTATGTACCAGAGAAAGCAAATTGTAATTAAATATATATATATATATATATATATAAAGATTTATGAGGACCAAGGTCCGAAAGAGATATTTTCTTAAATAACAATCCTGAGTGTTATTTATAATTTACAAGCTTAGCCTGATGATAAACAAATCTTCTTTTTCTAATTATGATACAATTTAATATCGATCCTAATTAAATTATGCAAGGTAGTGATGGAATAAATAGCTAAAATAGTATAGCTGTTAATTAAGCCTATAGCGGCATATAAATATCAAATTCTTTAGATTGAAAAATGACAACTCAACATGGGGATCAAACCTGGGACATTTGGTTTAGTACACCTATGCTCTAACACCTGAGCTATCAAGGAATCGTCCCGTGGCCAGGGTCATTCTTCAGTCATAATATAAGGCAGAGTCTATGATGGACGTGCGGAAATCGTCGGCTACAAATGTGTGATTTTATTAATAATCACGAGCTATCAGATACCACAGCCACCATTGACTCTGTATTGCTGCCAGTTTTACAATTATAGTTGTATTAATGTGCATATCATGATAGATTCAATAGACAAGCTATTATAGTTGATAATTACGGTTATAGCTGTATCTAAATTTCATATTATTTAAATTGATAAGTTACATATGGATGATATTTATATGCAGGCTTTCCCAAATATATATTTCCATTGGGTTTACCAGTCAATAATCTGAACACAATACTAGATACTGTAATTTTCTCTGCATGACCTTCACTTATTAATCCATGTGACTTGACCATCCTAATATATATATATATTGTTGTGAGTATGGGCTATGTAACTATTCTTTATTAAATATCCTTCCTTTCCTCATATCTTCATCCCTCTTTAACTCAATATATTCATATGTACCTTGTTTTTGAACACCCTAGATTTATTTTGTCATGTTTATTAAGTGAGCATGTTTCACAACCATAAATATCACCTGATAAATCAATTCAATCGTATAATACAAGCTGTACATTCTTTGACGGCCGAAGAGATGTCAACAACTTACAGTCCAAATAAAAGCGTTCATTTCCCCACCGTATTATTTCCCTATTTTCCAATATAAAATTGTTATTGCTCATAAATATTGTTCCTAAATATTCAAACTCAATATTATTAGGTGTTATGTCTTACGACCAGTCCATTTATTTTGTCAGGGAACTTAGACCTCCAATCCACCGCTTCTTCTGTCACCTCCTTCAATTCCCAGAATTTTCTTCTTTCCTTCAAACCAAACAATATTTAAATTCTTCTCGTTCCTAAGCTCCTCTTACTCTCAACCTTTCCTTCTAAGAAGACACACAGTAGAAAGTTCCTCCTAAGGATGTTACCGATCAGTTTCATTTAGAATGAATACAAACAAAATGATAATGGTAAAAAAGATATCCACTGTATCTTACTGCACATCCAGGCTACTTATATTTTAATCATTCTTGTAATATTAGGAGATAATAATTAAAGAAAATGTACCCGAATTTGTTTGGGGTAAGGTGTTGAGTAATTTAGGAAAGGACACCTGGTAGGACCCCAAACATCTGGCAGGACAGGAACCCTAAACTCCTCGTCACTTATTAATGATTTTGGCAGGACATGAACCCCAAACTTTCCGTCAACAATTATTAAATCTGACAGGACAGGAACCCCAATCTCCCTGTCACTTATTAATGAATCTGGTAGGACAGGAACCCCAAACATCCTGTCACCTTCAATGAATCTGGCAGGACAGGAACCTCAAACTCCCCGTCACCTATTAATGAATCTGGCAGGACAATAATCCCAAACTCCCCGTCACCAATTAATGAATCTGGCAGGACAGGATCCTCAAACTCTCCGTCACCTATTATTAAATCTGGCAGGACAGGAACCCCAAACTTTCCATCACCTATTAATGAATCTGGCAGGACAGAAACCTCAAACTTCCCGTCACCTATTATTAAATCTGGCATGATAGGAACCCCAAACTCTTCGTCACCTCTTAATGAATCTGGCAGGACAAGAACCCCAAACTCCCCGTCACCTATTAATGAATCTGGCAAGACAGGAACTCCAAACTCCCCATCACCTATTATTAAATCTGGCAGGACAAGAACCCTAAACTCCTCGTCACCTATTTTTTAATCTGGCAGGACAGGAACCCCAAACTTTCCGTCACCTATTAATGAATCTGGTAGGACAGGAACCCCAAACTTTCCATCACCTATTAATGAATCAGGCAGGAAAAGAATCCCAAACTCCCCGTCACCTATTAATGAATCTGGCAGGACAGGATCCTCAAACTCTCCGTCACCTATTAATAAATCTGGCAGGACAGGAACCCCAAACTTTCCATCACCTATTAATGAATCTGGCAGGACAGAAACCTCAAACTTCCCGTCACCTATTATTAAATCTGGCATGATAGGAACCCCAAACTCTTCGTCACCTATTAACGAATCTGGCAGGACAAGAACCCCCAACTCCCCGTCACCTATTAATGAATCTGGCAGGACAGGAACTCCAAACTCCCCATCACCTATTATTAAATCTGGCAGGACAGTAACCCTAAACTCCCCGTCACCTATTATTAAATCTGTCAGGACAGGAACCCCAAACTTTCCGTCACCTATTAATCAAAACCCAGGGAAGGTTGACGCCTGTACACTTATAAAAAGTAAAATGATAGACTTACAAGGTGAATAAACACATTCACTATTAGTGTTGTAGTTGTCTCAGCCCACGAAGTGGTTTCACTTTGCCAAGCTCATGTCTTCCCACAAGTGAAGTCAATAAGGGAACTTCTCCATTTATCCTCTGTGTTCACAAATACACACACTAGCGACAGAATTCCACACATCATAGCTCAGTGACCACATCACACACAATGACGTGAGCTATGTAGCAGCAAAAGGCAAAACAACCCCATACATCTCAACCCCTAGCATTTTCCAACCTCATATAGTTGAATACCGAAAGTCCGTGTGACACTTGTGTAGTAGACCGGCCCTGTCTGACATGTCCCACGTGGTTTGTCCTGGCCTGTAAATCATGTGGAATGTAATTTAAGTTCTTCCCCTCCTACACGACCAACTCCTGCTACCTACCCCTCCTTGTGTTGTGCTGCAGGCTGGTGTAATCCATCAAGGATACCTCCCTTCCACCCTATTCCCTCCCTCTGTACATCCTTACGACTGGTATGCTCTACAACCAAACAATGAGAGGAGGAAAAGAGTTTTTTTTTGTGCGTGTGTGTGTGTTTTTAGGGTACGTCGCTGGTGGCAACATGGTTGGGGTGTTATATCATGAATATTTGATTGGCTGTAGCGTTATGTGAGGAGGAGAAAGTGTAGATAAAACCACATCTCATAAAATATTTACAGCTTGGTTCTACTAACGTCGCTGCTTCAGTTATAAGATGCAATTTTTTTTTTTCAAATCATTCAATGATTTGTATTTTTTTAAAGACAGTATCTAATAATAATAGAAATAATAATAATATACGTTTATTAAACAAACACTAAACACCAATAAGTAAAACATACCCACAGTTACGTTCGAACATATGAAATGTAAGTCTCAATCTAGCGATAACTAACATAGTGATATAATAGTGTGTAACAATATAGATTCAGCTTAAGAAAACGTGTAAACTTCAATAAATTGTATTTTCCTAAATATGTGTACTTATATTGTTAAAGTTGAGGACAACACAGTTTAGTAGTAATGGCATAGTAGGCCTACTAATTGATTCAAATTAGAACAGATGATGATATCAGAACTTGACTTCCAGTTATCCTTGACTCAAATAATCTTTGCTGGGTTTTGGATCAACACTGTCAAGTAGTAAAAATTGTTCATCGGATGATGAATTAACTGGGCATCTTAACTATGGAAATAGCTAGCGACAACTTGCAGGTTTTTAGGCTTTCATCCGTGTACACCTAAACGCGCTGGACTTCATCGTTGACTGGCGCTAGAAATCGGTAAGCAGGCAGCATGCTTTCTTTCTGTACACACCTTTAGACTAAATATTATTCTTGTCTGGTCAGGTTAACTGATGTCAATAAGCCTGGGTTTGAATCCCATCAAGGAGTTAAAAGGTTGATTCCCCTAAATTATTTCCAACTTTTCTTTACTGTAAATGTTCGTACATTTCCTATAAATTATCCCTTGCTCACCCCCATCTAACTATCGTGATTAAATTCAGGTGTCCAAAACGAGTAGTAAGATGGAATGCAACAAAAAAAGAGTGAGTAAATTAAACTGGTTCAGTTTTTAAACTGCAATCTTAGTATGTGTGGTCATCTTCGTCCAACAGAAATCAATAAAGATAAAACCGATATTATTTCATGAATGAAACACGGTAATACGGTACAATTTTCATAAGAAAAACCTTTTTAGTAAATAAAAAAACACATTTTGTAATAAGCATTGATAGCATTTTATAATAAATTAAGTGTTAATTGATAGATTTTGATAATATCTATCAAATGTGACAACTGCAGATCACACGATTATATGTGAGCGTATATCTAGTGACATTTCTTGGTGTCGGATAAGACCCTTACTATGAAAATTGGTCAGTAAATGGCATGGCGCTATAACAAAGTGCTTCACATCAACAATGTGGGTTCTAAAAGGAGGATTTTCTTGAAAAGTTTGCCACACTGCGACGGAGAACCTATCGGTTTAGGATGAAAGAGATTACTCGGGTAGCACCTCTTTGAAGCCCCTCCCTTGGGGGTGAGTGTGTGTAAGGGTGGGGTGTGGGGATGAGAGGAGTGGGGGAAACGTTACGGGCCAGTCATAGAAACAAACTGATTCGCCCAAGGTTTCCCAGACTAGTATTTAACCTGGAGCGATTCTATGATACGTCTTAGTAAGATTAGAACCTAGCTTACTCGCGTTTAGTGTAGTCAATGGCACTCTAGACTATTCTCTTTCATTTATTTATGATACTTAACGCGCACCTTTTGAAACTACTAATATCAGCACACGAAAATTTCTATGAATGAGAGTGAAATATCCTATAGTTTTTGCCGAAAAATGTTTTTCACTTCCCAGGGTTCTTTTACATTCAACAATTGACATGGTAAAACTGCTTTACTTCCCTTCCAACAATTTAAGAATATAGCCCACTTAGACAAACATTACAAGCTATAAAATATACTACCTAACTATTTACTAACAAAACAATAAATATCACCAATCAACATTTTCTAATTTTATTTAGTGGACATTGTAAATTAACTCCAACTAAAACTTTTAATGTAATATATATATATATATGTAATACATACATGTTTCAATAGTACTGTTAAAACTGACTCATTTATAAAGTACCCTGCATCTAATCCAAGAGCTATGAAAATGGAGTTTCTCCTATTGATAAAGTAACATTATTTACTGTAGCCTTTAAAAACGTTTTGCGAGTAAAATTTATTTCATCAGAATCAAATTAACTGTTTCAAGAAGTGTGTATTAATGGTTATATATGTGAAAAAATACTAATTTAAAATATGCTCGGGGCTATGTTCAAGATAATATATTACGAATGGACGTTTGTAATGCTTCTTATAAAATACAAATATACATTTTATAGTTTTTATTGACAATCTTTTACTATATTAATAGAGTTATTTTATCGGTTTGGTAATAGCTTTCAAAAGTAACGGCTAAACATGAATTTATATATCAATATTTGTGAAAATAGAGTTCATAACAATTTTTAAACTAAAAGAAATAATCATTAGTGATAAAATTGAGGGATAGATTATTTTTTAATAAGATTGTAAGATGATAGAGCCGCTAGGCCCTAGCTCAAACAAATAACCGATAGCTAATTGAGCTCCACAAACGCTAACAGATCAGTTCTAGGGGAGTAGCCGTTCTGGTCGCAGAAAGCAGACATAATGCTGGATCCATGGCTGGTAGCAATCGCACAATAATTATACAACATTGTCCGTGATATGGTTGACATTACCGGATATCTATCCACTTTAGATTTCAACGCCCTAATTCACACATCCACAACCTAAGTGGACCAGTCGTCCGACCGGACCAATCAGCTTTGTGGTGGTGTCAGTAATTATAGGGATCATATCGCTAAAACAGTCTGGCTCGAAGCAAAATAACGCCTCGAAAAAAGCTTTTGAATGTGGTCAAAATTTCAACAACGGCTATTCGTGGGAATTCAAACAGGGCATAGGCTTTTTTTTACTTTACATAGTGTCTTACTACTCATCCAGGCTATTCGCAGTCAGAGTTTAGAAAATAAACCCACATGTGTGTGTAAGTGATGATTGGTTCTGGGAAAAGCTCTTGAATATCCCTTGCTAGTACTCCGGAAATTGAATTAATTATGTCATCTGTTATACAATTACGAGACCTTTCTAATGCTATCTAGACTATGTTTAAAAATATGCCCCTGCCATATTAGAGTTAACTTTAAAAAAATGTAAAGGCTTTATGGGGTTTGATATATAAATATTGTTGTTCTTGAAAATGTATTTGATTTTACTCCTTTATTTCCCCTTATTTACGACTATCATATGGATAAGGGAAGTATCACTCCAAAAACGATCTTCTACATTTCAGAAATTACCTCATTTATTCAGCGATTATGATGGATAAGTACGGCGTGGTTTGAGAAAATATGTCAAGAGACGGCTTTCACTTCACAATTTTCTGGCTCAAATTGTACTGTAAACAAACTATTGTGTCTTGCAATATATAAATTTGTCATAAGACATGCTTTACATCCAGTTTATTTTTGATCTGTAGCTTGTATTTGTGGTATGAGGGGTAAAGTCAACAAATTAAAAGTAAAATTATATCGTAAATTTCTAAGCCAGACTTTAAGATGATATCGATAAATTTATTCGTTTACTTACTACGCACGCTATTTTAACAAAATTTATGTTGACACATCTGCGTGAGCGAAAACGTTGTCAAATGGTGGGTAAAGGGATAAAAAAATGTGGGAGGGGGGTGAACCAATTTTAACTAAAATTGAGCTAGTGCTGCCATATGATAGACCATTATGAATCATTTCTAATGAAAACACATCACTCTCATATTTATATTAATTAAAAAAGTATTTGCTGGGTTTCTTATGGGGTTTGAAATATAAACGTTGCTGCCCTATAAATAAATAAATGTGATGTGACTTTCAAGCTTATTCATCAGGGGTCGGCAAAATACGTCCCACGGGTCAAATCTGGCCCACCACATTTTTTTTACGGCCCACGAGCTAAGAATGGATTTCACACGTTTTCAAATTCTTTATAATTTCAAAGTGCACTCTATAATAGAATGGCTGACTGCCTATTTGAGTAGTTGCGAGAAATACAGTATGTAGCGTTCTTAAAGTTTCTCAATCAATGTTGAGCACATTGGGAGCAACACCAAGAGCCAATTAAATGGTTTTCCTGGGCTCTTGATTAGTAGACATACGTTATTGACACAGCTCAGTTGCTGCTATTTATTCTAAGAGTCAATGCTGAGTCTGAAGTGATTTAAAAATTAGATTATATGACTAGTTTTCGTAGAACAACCACAGGCGAAAATATTTTAATGGATATTAAGAAAATATTAACAAAATCCAATGTGAAGTGGATTCAGCTAAAATGTGTCACAACTGATAGTGGTTAAAATGTGTGTGCAACAGAGATTGCTTAGTTGAATACATTTAGAAGGCTTGTGAAAATTTGCAAGGTGTTTAATGACTGTGGTTATGTATTGTATGTTTCACCAGAAGGTGGGAGATATTTGAATATTTCATGTGTTCTTGAACCAGTTGTGTCAACGGTGAGCTTCATTCGTTCCTGTGGCCTTAACCATCGTCAATTATGTGAATTTGGGTCAGAAATTGAATCTGAATATTCTGACTAGCCTTAACACATACCAGTTTGATGGCTCAACAGTGGTAAAGTTTTAATGAAATCTTTTTTAACTAAGAGGAGAGATTGAAATTTTTCTCAACGAGAAATACCTCCCTCAACCACTATTATAAAACACTGAATAACTTTGTAAAATTAACTTTTGCTGAAGATGTAATTGGATCTCTTAGTGGACTCAACTTAAAACTACAAGGCAAAACAAAGGTTTAATGTGAGACCTATACCGCAGTTAAGTCATATCTACGACAACTGGCGTTGATTGAGCTACAAATCATTTCAATCTACTTTGTGCATTGCCTGTGCTGTCAAAAATTAAAAGAAGTGAAATCTTAACTCCCACATAAATTTGTAGCGGATATATTTTCTTAGTCCTAACTTCAGTTCTAGCAGATTTTACCAGATATTGATGAAAGTGCAGGTGGCATTTCCATATTTTAAAATCCATTTGAATGTACAGTAAAAAAATTCCTACCTACCATTGCCTTGAAAGTGTTGGTCCGCACTGTGTTGACATGCTAAAAGGAAAATTTTAAGAAAAGAATTCAACATAATTTTATAAATCTATTCCAAGCAATAAATATGGTCAAATAAGATAATATGTTAGGAGTTTTATATTTTTAATTGGCAGCACCTACCTTTATCAAAAGATATTTTGAAAAATGAAATACGTAAAATCACAAAACATATCAGCATTAATAGATGAACATTTGCAATCTATTTTTATGAAAGAGAATACTAGCTTTGAACCCCGATTTGTTGAAATGTTATCTTAAAAAACGCAATTCCATTATTTTAATTAGTAGAACTGTATATCAAATTCTGGGAACTGAATGAGGAGGTAGAGGACAGGGCGCATTGGAGGTCTAAGTTTAACTGACAAAAGGTATGGGCCTGTCGTAAGACAAAACACCTAATTATTATAATAATATTTAAAATCACTGTAGTCCGCTTCTTAATATTACTATTGAATTTTGTTATATAACATTGTTAAAACTAGTTTTTTTACTTGTTATCTAAGTAGGTGTTCATATATAGATATTCTCAAGTTTGCCACTTGTCCTGCAAAACCTAAAATATAGCTACCACTTATCCATTTACAAGAATGTTCTGAACCCTGAGCTACATTAACATAGGTGTAAATAATTTGTATCATATTTGGTTCTCCATTTGGCTATCCATGATTAATTACTGCTACGAAGTAGGGGTGAAGAAGGTTAAATTCAAGAGAATTTCATCTGAATTTGAGTGAAGGGAAAGGATAAATACATTTACTAAACACCTATCTCAATACACATGGCAGATATTCAAACCTAGTGATCTTAATGACTTTCGTTAATACATTTTTGCACTTAGCTTTGTGATACTAATATTACGATGCATTTTCTCTCTCTCTCTCTCTCTATATATATATATATATATATATATATATATGTCAGTTATTACGTAAGAGATGATACAAGCGTATAAACTTAAAGGGTGGTAAGACTAGTAGCTAAAAAAATATTTGATAGTGTGAGAGTGAACTGAGCTACTTTAATTCTCACCAAAAAAATGTAAAAACAAAATGTCGTCTCCGTTAGGCTCTGTCCCGTGGTTGATGATATAAGTGGGCAAAGTTTATGATATCTAGATCTTACAGGGCCTTTGGCTGTTGTAGATGAACATTAGGAAATTATATTATAATATAAACTATCTGGATGAACGACAGTTATTTCATTGAATTATATAAAATAATATGTATTTGATTATAGTTTGGCTTCTCGTAAATCACTCTCAACCGCTGAATTAACTTTCACCCTACTTGTTTACTGAATGAACCAATTAGCCTATATATCTAATATAATAAACTCTTAAGGATATTAACAATTATTTTGTGTGAAGACAATTTGAAAAGTTGCTTCCTCTCCTCCGATATCTGTGCTCCTTTTGATTAACACGTTCCTCTGTGTATGCCCTGTTCAATACGCGTTGTGTGACGAGATAGGCACTGACAAGTGTGAAATTAGATAACTGGATAGGAGATGAAAGCTAACCATTATGTTCTTAGCTCTGGTTTCACATGCAGAGATGTTTCTATTTAGTTGGTAACTAGATAATATCGTTAATCATTTAATTGTTAGACAGTCCCCATTGTAAATATGTGTTTACATTTAAAGTATAAATCAAAATTAAAGAACACACTCGCAAACTCTGTGTATATGATATGAACAAGACTACCGGATCAAGCCTCTTAGACTGTTAGCTTAGTTGCATTTTAGGTCACATTTTATTTTAATTCATTACTTTAAATCAATAAAAAGCGTGTTAAGTAAACATACCCAGTAAAAAAAACGAAAAAACAAGAGGGACATAGAAAAATATTGAATGACAGTTATTCGCTTTTATTATTCATTACATTGTGTAAATTTAAGACGTGAATTATTTAACCAAATTGAATTAATAAGTTTCCAAGCATAGGTCTATATCTGTAAAATGAGTTAGTTTATTGGTTTTTAGTTTTAGTTAGAAGAGGCCAACAGTTTTCGAGTTTGACCGTAGTTACCGTCTTGAAGTACCATAAATAGCCAATCAGTTTAAATAATATAATACTATCCATGTAGAATGTGTGAAATAATCTTAAAAATATTTCTTTTAAAACGTTAATATTTTGAAAATATAAAAATGTATCTAGTTTTTTTCTTCTATAAAATAATGTTGGATATTACGTTGATAAGAGAGAAATGTCCACGAAGTTTTTCAGCTATAACGAGAAATTTAATTATACAATGCATTATTTTAAATAATTCCAACAGGGCTTTTTTTCCCTAAACAACGAGTTCATTTATATTAGTAGAGTAAAAGGGTACATTTGTGAAACTAGATCACTTTCAACGATATTTAAAGCATATTTGCAAAACTATTTTACTAGGGTTTGTTAAAACGGACCCTTGACTCAGGATTTCTATAACAAATACAGTAATTTTAGATAGGTTCACATTAGAAAAGTGTAAGATATTTGAGATATTCCAGTGAGCTTGAGGTAAGAAGTTTCTTAGCTTTCTTTATACCCTTTTTTTCATAATAGCATGACAAAGAGTGTTTTGTATGTGAAAGTCAAGCTTAGTTAAACTAGATAATTAGATACAGAAAACGACCAAAACCATTGTATTTTAAGCCGTTTCACCTGAGAGCAACCAATAATTTCTCACTGACCCGAGTCGGTGACCTTTCGTAAAATGAGAAAACATATCATCCTTAAAATACACCTGAAAGAATTTAAATATTTGTTTGAGTGTATTTAATATTTAGATGAAATTAATCCATTCAATTAAGTTATATCAAATTCAAAAACACGTAAAAGAATTTTTTTCAAAACTAATTAGGAGAGAAAAATAATACGTTAAGCAAACGAATATCATAAAACAAATGTTTCACATCAATAATTCTTTGTTTAGAAAATGCTAATAATAATTTGATTACATTTAACTCCTGTGTAATGAGATTCTTCTACTCCTCTCGTGCTACTATAATTTAACTAGTATGGGTCTATGTACTATATAATTTCTTCGTAGAATCTAAACGATATTTCACATGGTGGGCTGAATTAGTTTTTCACAAACCCCAGGTACCCTATTCAAGGGATGCTTTTCTGTTGCAAAGTATAAAGTATATTTATGTTCTTTTCCAGCACTCCATACTGTATTATTCCCTCATAGGGAGTCCCTTGGCTTAACTTATCTGGTGACCTGTCCGACCATCCGCAAAAAAATTCAACTTTGTGCTCAACAAGCCAGGAGGTGAATTCCAGGGCATCAAACTTTCACATTTCTCCCCCCTCCCCTCCTCACCCCGCAATATCACGTCGGTCCTTTAGGGTAAAAAAAAAAGTCGTCACAGTATCGTACAGGACGTAGGAGATGGGGCACGTCCTTAAATGATGACGGCTACACACGTCCTTTTCAACCCTTAACATTTCCGGGAAGGCCCGTTCGAAGGAGGTCTCTGAATTTCATACTTCAGGGATATCCGTTTAGTCACGTTGTTGGCAAGAGGTGGCGTTTATAAACTGGTTAAGTGTGGTAGTTAAATAATTTAACAAGCTTGCATTTTACTACAGAGCTGCTAATTGGGTACGAGCTAAATGGGAGAACTAGTAATTATGATGCAAGGACTTTATGTACAAAGCAATTAAGTAACACATAAGATATACGACATTATAAAATATATTAGTGTTGTTGAACAACTATCTAGTCTCACTATAACTAAATTGTTTTCATAATAATTTTATTATTTTAAATCCTTGACAACTACTTATGTATCCAATTAATTTTAATAACATGTAAGATACGATAGCATATGGCCGAATCCATTGATTTTCAAAACATTGCGGGCCAGCCAGTGACATGTTCGCAAATGGATAGTCGATGAAATGTGTAATTGTACTATACATAAAAGATAAGTTGACTCATACTTCATTAAATCAATATAATTACAATATCTAAGTTTAAAAAAAAATCAAAATTGAACAATATGCTTTCTGTTATATTAACTACAGCTATTGTTTGAAAACCTTGCCCCATTGACCATTTTGAGGATTTTTATTCGTATATGGTTTAATCTTGTAAAGGTTTTATCATTCTTTTGAAACAGACAAGAAAAATAGAAAATGGTTTCAATTTGGAAAAGATAAAATCATTTTTTCAAAGTATCTTTTCAAAAATCCAGCTTTGATGTTACTAATATTTTTAATCGTAATGGTACTATTATAATATACTCAACCTTAATGCGAGCAACGTTTTGTGACCGCATGGTCTAAGGCACTACTTCCGCAGTAGAGTAGGCTGATGGTGACGGGGAGGTTAAGGTTTGAATCTCGGTCAGGTGTACTGAGGATAGTTTGTACAAAATGGTTTCCCCCTCTCCATCCATGAAAATGCTAGTACACTGCATTTAAATATAACCTTCCCTACCCCTAAACCCTTAGCGCGGTAGTTAGTATATAAGCCTAAATCCCGAATGGCTAATAGGACGCGGGGTCAAAACCAACTCTAATGTATCTATAGCAATTTCATCCCTATTTATTAAAATAAATTGTACATTTTTGGTCCATTTTTAATAATAATTAACTATAGTATATGAGATTTTTTCATTCAAAACGAAGAAATGCAATATAATATACATTTTTTCAGCTATAAAAAGCTACTAGCTTGGTCACTTTACTAGCTCATTTTTTTACCCCAAACGGTTCCAAATGGAAAGTGTTTTAAAAACAAATTTGCAGTTAGATCCCACAAACTCAAACAATTTGTTTTAAATTTAAAAAGTAATTAACTATAATAAATTATGGATTTAAATGTATATGTATCAACTTAATCCTTTTGTTTAAAATATGTTTCATCGATAATCCATTTGCGAACTTGCTATTTACTCCTCGACAAGCTTTATTTAAATTGTATTTAGTCATATTGGATAAATGACAATAAACTGGTTCAGATTTATTGGTCCTTAATTACAATCAAGGTTAGTTATCAATTGTTAAGTGGAGGAGCTACCAATATCTGAAGGATTTTTTGATGGTTTAGCTAAGATAATATTAAGTATATTTTTTATCACTGCGTATTACTACCCATTCGTGCTATAGGCTTATGCAGTAATTACGATAATTATTTTAGAGATTAAGAAGGATATATTAACTGGAAGTTTACCCACATTTGCGTGGAGGTTGAGTGGCAAACAATTTTGGAAAAACCACATTCAATACACACGATCAAGATTCGAACCTCGATCTCCTCACTACCAGCAGTCTATTCTACTTCGAGAGTAGTGCGTTAGACCAAGTAGTCACTGAAGTGGGTGATATCTTTAATAAATAAGTGAAGAATAAGCCACAATATTTGGAAGAGGTAATAGATTTTTCTAGCATCGCTTCTTACTACCCGTTCGGGCTATACGCCGACTTGATGTTAATCACGTCTCGTGCAGTTTTCTTATAACGGGTAGTTTTCTGGTTCTATCTTCCCTCCCCGTTTATCAAAACCCACTGCCCATCAACGCCAATGTAAGTAAATTCCCTCTAATCTACATTTATCTCATTTGTATATCGTTAGTGTAGTTAAAAATGCAGATAACATTAATGGGTTGTAAACTATGATGAGAAAAAACTGTTTTAGAACCTTCTTGTGACAGAAAAAATCTATTGATGTGATGAAGACGTCAATATTATAGTAATCACAACTGAAGTAAGTGATTAGTCATAGTTGTACAAACTTTTTGATATAGTTTATTATAGTTTGGAGCCAATATTTTAAAAATAGTTAATTTATTATCTACTCTAAAATGGTTAGTAATTAATATTAGTTGTAAAAATATATAAATGTATTTTAATTACTCATGAAAAGTTAATCCTAGAGAAGTACCGATTTTGAACTCAATCTTAAAGACCATTTTCGAAATATTTTAAATTTTTGAATATAATTACCCAATGATGCGAGTAAGAAATTGTTAATTTTTTTTAGCAGTGCATCTTATCTTTTCAGTTTATACGCATATTTACTAATTAAGCTAGTAGCCTAGGGAGGAGGAATTTTAAATTTGGAGGAATTGTACCTCCATTTGGTGGAGGGAGAGTGAAAACTATTTATTAAAAACCAAGCTAATCACACCCAACTAAGACACGAAGCCTGAGCTCTCTGTCATCTTCAGTACAGTTTATTGTGAGACTGACACCTTATTCCATGTGGCCACCAAATCAGTTAAATTAATTGTTACCCTGTTTCGACTTATTCTTCAATTTAAGTACCAGAGGCAGCCTACGTTTCTGGAAAATAGGTTTTGCTCATTGATATATTATAAGTACTTATTTTATATAAATACATATACTTCACACTTAAATAAATATATTAAAATTTTTGACTATTACTAAGCGTATAAACTTAAAACTTATTTACTTTACATTCATTATTGATTCCAGTCTTAGGCCTGGGCCAGTTTTTATTCAAGTCATAGGCCTATATTTTTCACTTCCGGCTTGCTAGGCCTATCGTAGCTTTATATACAACTTAGTCTAACTTAATATTAGAACAGGCACAATATCCGATTTCCCCCTCCCCCCAAAATTATATCACTATGAAAGGGTAAGCCAACATTTCACCAAGATAAATTTTCATGTATCCCAGGAACCGATCCCGAGACCATTAGTTTAATATACATAGGCCTACATGCTACCGGCAGATTTAAAGTGTCTCTTAAAATAAATATAATATATCTTATTTAGTTTAAAACTAGGTTGTTAATAGATCGCTAGTTAGTATTGTCACATGTACTTCTATTGTAGGAGATACAATGGTTTAGTATTAAAATAATAAGTATGAACTGAAATATTGTAGGGGTGCCAGAATCCAAGAACAAACATAATCGAACAAGTTTTTTTTCTTCAATATATCACTAAAATTAGTCTAATCATATTTTAAAACTTTTAAATATATTTTTAGTGAAAACTTATCTAAATAATGTATAGCTTTTCTACTACATACTTACAATAATCCATTTTCACATCCACTAATTGATTTGAGCTTCGCGCTTCCAGATATTGACTTACCTGAAAGAAGAACACATATGTGATCAAAAATTAAGGATCTATTCAAAGAAACGTAGCTCTATTTGAGTTAAGATGTTTTTGTAAACATTTAAACAATTTTATCTCTGTTAGACATTTGAAATATGATCTAAAGGGACTAGTAGTTTAAAATATGATCAATTGGTGCAGTTAATTAAAAGTAATTAGGATAAATTTAAGCAAATATTTGGAAACAATGTATTAAATTAGCACCCTATAATAATGTATCCGTAAACCAACAAGTTATGTCTCCAAATATCCAATAGTAATGTACTAGTAAATTAAATATCAATAAATTAAGAAATGTTGACCCATATAAACACTATATATCAGCTCTAAGTATAAAAATAAAGTTCATCCTTAACATTTTTAAAGTGCTTATTTATATTATTAAACCTCTTCAATCAATATGAGCGTGATCATTCTAGTTAAAATATCATTATATTATATACTAGTGGGTCTATTTATTTGATGATATTTGTTGTTGTTGATAAAGATTGTTGCACTGAAATGTATTATAAATCTTTTATTTAAAAATATCTATATAATTAGACCTCACTCGACTTTCTTGTTAAAATTTTACTAGAAAAAGTCTAAAATATTTACATAGATATGTTGCTTTTGGTGTTCAATTTCAATCAATACGTATATTTTCCCCCTTCACGTCACGAAGATAACTTTAAAATGACCCCATGCACAGCTCTTTATATATTCGTTGTACCACAACACTCAAGTTAGAACTGAGCTGTTATTTTTAAACAAAGATATATATTTTATGTACCTATATACAATTATACACAAATCATGGTTGCCATGGTGATGTAAACAAATAATGATTGTAAAGTTGAACCACTGCACACATGTATTATTAGCATTGTTAGCTAATGCTACACTATTACTGCCCAATCCAAATAACAAATGTATATAGACATTCTGCAATATCAATCATTTACAACACCTTACTATGTCTAAAATATGTGTTTAACTCATTTATTGTATCTTCTGGCTTAGCACGAGTTCCAAGACCGACTAGTTTGCAACTAACTCTTTTATAAAGTGAAGACTTACAAAGCTATGAAAGGCGCATCGATGAGTCACTTCAATGAGGTGATCTAGACCTATGCTGATTGGCCTACCCGGCTGACCAATGAACCTCACGCAAGATTAACTGCCAACTCACCAGATTTCCGGTCTACCTGTTTAGATGAAGTGTCAAGATTATGACGGTTGTCAACAAGAGAATCATACGGCTAGCACGTGTTCACAACGTGGCATTATACTTTTAATATGAAGGTTTCCCCCTTTTATTTCCATCAACAAGACCTATATAAAGATGGTGCTAAGCAGTTATTTTAGAACTTCGCCAACGCGACAACCCGCTCTTAAACTTTTGCGAACCACACGGTGTGACCAATTGGTCGGTACGTGTTGGAACTTGCCCTCGTGCTCCCCTTCAGGGTGAATCAGAGCATGCTATTGTGATTGTGATGATTGTGAACATAGCTGAATATTAATTCCGACACAACCACGAGAGGTCCTGGTCTGTACTTGGATATAGTCGCTCCAGGATTTCAAAATATTAGATCTTTATGTTTTATTAAATATTTAAATACATTCGAACTATAAAGGGTTTGGGTGTCTTAACATTTAGTTATTCATGTGATTAAAATCGTTCAGTTTAGACGTCAGTAATTTCTGACTAAAATATTTATTTTGAAAAGTAGGATTGTTTTATGGAACACTTACTGTTTCCTTTTGCTCCATGGGCGCTAGTCTCCTTGTAAAATTTAAACTTATTATTAGGTAGACACTTTTTTCTTTTTTTTTCTTGCTTGGAATATTTAGTTTAAATATAAATTTTATTGCACTTGTGATTACCAATATTAAAATAAACTTTAAAATTTGATAATTTTTAATTTGTAGATAAAAAATTTGTATACGTAATTTGTTTGAAGAAATTATACATGAAATTTATTTTTGTCAGGTTATGAGTTATATAATTTAACAATTACGATTCATTTAGTGGGAAATTACCAGTGTTCTAATGTAATATTGGTTTGTTTCCTATTATAATGTTAAATATTAACAAGTTGAAATCTTCTCGATTATTCTAAGTTGGTGGAAGTAATAGTCCCAAAGAAGTTTGAGTTATGTCGGGAAGTCAAACCTTTGAGTAATTTAATTTGATCAAAATCTATATTTTGATTAAATCTAATCTTAAAATTTAATAATATATTCAGAATTCACAAGGGTGACTCAGGCGCTTTGTTAACCGTTTAGAGGAGCTCTTTAAGCACTTTATTTTGTTAGTAAGATTTGAAAGGGTTAATAGTTTAACATATTTATTTAGTCGGAATTTAAGCTCTTTAATATTCCAATGATGGAAATATTTTATACCTTTATACTTCAAACTTTTTAATAATATAGTAAGGTTTCAAAAATGTAATTATTTAATCTGTTTGTTTAGTCTGAAGTCACAAGAGTGATTCAACCACATTGTTAACAAAGTAGAGGAGCTCTTTACTCTCTTTATTACTATATTAACGATTTTTGATTATCAAGGGTCTCTTCCAGACTAATTAATTTAAATAAATGATTACTTATATAACTCTTTTGTTTCAAACATAAGCTTATTCAAGGACTGCTATTAATTTGAGATTGTGAAAAGTCTCCTACATATTTAAATGTTTTTCAACACACTCCAGTCTGCCTTGTGAGACCATGTATTATTTATTTATCTCTGTTGTTTTATCTTGAATAAATAGTTCAATTTTTTCTTAAACTTGCAAATGTTCCTACTTTTGTTAAATTAAAATCCTTATAGATTCCGTCAACTCTATTCCCGGCTATTGTGGCCTCTAGCGGTAAGAGATAAAGGTGGTGAACTGTGCACACACAGAAGGAAGAGATAGAAAATTCATTAGTAAAATTGGTCTTTAGTTTTAGGCAGCATTTTTTACCCGAAATCCTGGACATCAGGTCACACTATATTAGGCCTACGTTGAAATCTTATCAACATAGACTCAAATTAAGTAGAATCTAGTTTATATGGCTGAAATCATTGGTTTGGTGATACTAGCGAACCAATTAAAGTGGCTATTCAAACACATTTAAAGTTCATTATATTAATCTTTGAGTTTATAATATATATAAAAATATTTAAACTCTAAGGCATAACCTTTAAATTTATTAATTACATTCAATATTGTTTATTTAAATGCAAATTAACGATAAACACTGACAAAAGGAATGTACCTGTCGCATGATAGAACACCGAATAGTAATAGTATTGATTATCTGTAACTATTTTGATAATTTAATAGGTTTAAATGTTGTAATTTGTGAACAAACTTTAGTATAAAGTCCTGCTCTAATTGCACCTTTCTCTCTCATCAACGAGCGATAACAACATGATTGATTACCGACTGTGTTGCGATGGTTGTTCGCCAACATGTGTTGATTTATTACTTGGGACATGTAGAACACTCACATGTTACAGTAATTTTATATCACTCCCGTTAGCTCGGCTGGGGGAAGCATAGAGGTTGGCAATCCTCAACTCCCTACCCCACTCCCTTCTCCAACGAGTTCAGCAAACCCCTCCATCCCCTTTCCAGTCACGCACTTGATACCGACCCTACAAATAACGCTAGTCCTGTTGAAAAGATGAGTGCTTTGAATTTGTAAATAATTAAAGTTCCACTGTCAAACTTATTTTGTCATTGTGTTTGCTGCGTTGACGATTTGTAATATCGGTTAAAGGTAAATTTAGTGCTGCCATGATGATTTAAATAGAATTGATAAATATTAAAATCAATGTAAATAAATGATACAGTATAATTATATATTTTTTCTGATATAGTGCATTATACAACAACGTTTTCAGCCATCAGCTATCGGTTAGCATTTATTAGCTATGTTTTGCATATAGGCCCTTCTTGACACTTTTATATAATACATTTTTAACTAAGTTATCAGATCCAATTCTAATGAAAATGTTATCATGAGCTCAGCTTATTTAAAAATATGTATAAAACAGATACTATATGTTTAATGTAAAACACTACAATATACAGATTGTCTTTTGAAAAAAAATTTCAGATCTTTTTAAGTAAAGGTATAGTATTTAAATACCTTTAATGATTTTACTCACATACTTTTTTTCTATAAAAACTACCGGTTAAACTTTCTTAGATATAATTGAGAACGAAATTTATAACTTAATACTTCAAATTTTCAAAAATTAATCTTTAATAACATAGGTACCCTTAAACTTAAAACTTAAGGTGACTGACCGTTTTCATTTGGCGTGGAAATGAAAAGACCCAATTTAAATTTAAATTACAATAATACATTTCAAAAAAGATTAATTCTTAGATACCATGCAAAGAAAATCATTTATACAAATTTCAAAAAGATAGCGTAAGGGGTATTTAAACGCATTTCAAATATTTCAAAATCACGCAATATTTAGTAGGTGATAATTATTTTAAAATATGGCTTATGCTAAAGTGAGGAAAAAGAAATCTCTTAAACGTGAAAACTTAAATTTTAAATGTTATTGTGCTTCAATAAAGGTAGAATAAATTCATTTAAAACGCAGTTTAAGAAGATATTTCGAGCCTTACATACCAAGGTACAATTTTAAATATATATATAGCTTTTGTCGGGTAAAAACATATAATTTAAAATAATCAAGAAATTATTTTATGTTTCTAAGGCTTATAGACTGTGATTCTTATGATAAATACTGCAATTCTAGGACAAATTGTTTCATATAGACTGTGCACTTAAATTATTATTGTTTTTATTTATGTTTGTTGACGGTAATATTTCATTACAAGCCTAATCTCATTCAAGAATATTTTAATACTCTTTTAAATTCAACTCATTATTAATTAACATAAATTTAATTTTCCTCTAAGCTATATTCTCAATTATGTAGTTATAAATCATGTATTTCTTTCTAAAGCCAAGAAGATGATGCCAAAATAATAAGTACAATTTAATTTTAATATTTATAGGATAATAACAAACAATTAATTATTAATATTTCCATTTATGAGCGAGCGATTAGAAAAGAATATTATAGGGAACGTGACAGTATTATAGAGCGACAGGATAGTTAAATCTCAGTGTAAAGTGCCGAATATAAGGGGTATTAAAAAAAGGAAGTATAAAACTTTAGGATATTATAAAACTTATTCAAATTAGTAAAAATATATATCTAAACCTAAATTCACAAACCATCACATTGAGATACAAACCATTTTGTATATCGGTACTTACAAAAACTAGTATGAATAACAGAAATTATATCTGGGTTTATTTGGCACAAATTTATCATTACATCTCTAAAACAGGTGATGTAGTGTTGTCTTTCCATTTTAACACAAAATTAACATCTTGGTGTCAGATAGTTGCTTGCTCTTTGAAAAATCCAAGGCTTTTTTTTAATCATCTGACAACAGTTTTAAACTCGCTATGGTAAGTCTGCAAAATTATTTATTAAAAACGAATACACTAAACTTTTTTAGTTTACTCAATCATTCATAGACCAAAGGATGAATGTCGGAGGTCTAAGGATTGGAGGGTTCGACTGGATGCATTGGCTAAGTCAAGATCCGGCCGCATGTCTCACGGTTCCCTGATATTGTTATTACTCAAGAACACAATTCCCAATTGCATCTTATTGGTGAGACAAGTATATGGGTTATATTAGGGGCTAGTAAACCTTAGATCAGTCGGTCTCATGTATGTCTTCTGAGCAAAGGCCTCCAGGTTTGTTTCCCGATATGTCCAAGACATTTATCATTGGTGAACTGTGGGGTTCTCCTTTCACAGTTATGCATTAACGGCTGGGGGGCTGGATGCTGTGTTTGTTTTAGACTTAAACTAGTTTATAAGTCAGGAGTTGATATAATAAGTTAGTTCAGAATATACACGTTAAATAGGTACCTCAAATAAATTATAACAAACTAGCGATGGAAAGTGAAACGGTAAACATAGCCTAACAAGAAGCTTCAAGTATATTTACTTTTCGGCATAATTTATTTTTAAAGTTATTTAATCTATTTAAATAACTTATTATTATTAGCACCGCATCTTACAACCCGTTCGGGCTATACACACTTAGCTAATGTGAAATGGTAGGGTGATTGTGAGATGAAATGGAGGACCTACAGTTTAACGCGGGATTCGAACCACGGTGGAAGCCTGGCATTCCCCACATTCACAAGTTATGATTAATACACGTCTTGTCAGAGGTTAAGGAAGTGATTGGCAATCAGATAAATCAGTACCGGGCCTGAGGATTAAACCCCGGACCCCCAGCACAGAAGTTCAACACCTTAAACCTAGAACATCAGGTCACCTATTTAAATAACTATGTTTGCAGATAGTTTATCTGAAATATACTATAGCTGTATGTCTATTAAAAAGATCAAAAAAATAATTAATTAATGTCATGTGGTAAAAATTGAGTTATGGTTGCTATTATTATATATTAACTGATTTTCTCATCATGCATGAAAATTATAAACGTTTCAATAAGATGAACATTTTGATCTACATATACAACTATAAACTATAATATAACCTAAAGTTCAGACTATACCGACCTGAAATAAGATCTTGAGGGTACACGCCCATTGTAATTGTAATTATAATGGTCACAATTGAAATAGTAACTGGTAAATGTTGGATTTATTGCTAATCAAAGAGAGATATGCATGTTTCCACAACAAACAAATAGAAACTAAAACATAGTTTATAAGTGTATACATTAGTGAGTCGTTTGTATGTGCTTTTGCAATTCCAATTGAGCCTATTGCCACCGTTGACAAATTAGCCACTAATTATTTAGATTACGTTGTCCAGTAACAACTTCTCTTCATATCAAAGGATCTTTGAGTTTGGGTGCTAGTCACTACTTGAAAAGCAAATATTAGGGCCTGTATATGTAGTGTTATTTGTATAAATTAGAGAATATTTTAACTATGTGCTGTAGCAAATTTACAACCGATTGTAATCATAAACTATATTTGGAAATAATGGACCATCTGTAAATTATAAACAAAAGAGGTTTTGTTAATAACTTTATATCTTGTGGAAATAGTAAATTAGTAAATTAAACTAAAAGACAATCTGAAGCGGTGATCACACAGTCTTAATATCAAGATCATTTAGTTTAATTTTCAGCTGGTGAGGAGGTTGGGGTTAAATCCCAGCTGGGTGTATAAAGTATTATTTTACCCAAATGATTTTTTCCCACTCGCCTTCTCACAATTACGTGTACATATCTTTTAAAGTGATCTATTATTCATACCTCTTAAAGAGTATACACAACTACAGGTATAGCTGTAGGGTTATACCGGGTGTGTCAATGAATTCTACTTTAGAGTTTTTCTTTGTTCAAGTGGTTCTTTCAATGTCATCTAGAAACGTATGCAACAGATGATGCTACATACGATGATATGGAAATCCACAGGGAATCGCTTGCTCAAATGAAGGTATATCGAATGTAAATTCTTATTAGCTTCAGTCACGTGTATAGGCCAAAATAACTGAGCAGTATTATAATATACACTTTCAAATATGCGAGACAGATGATCATGTACTGTACAATCAAACCTTACAGTTGTACAGTTGTGTAGTGGCCCTTAGATTAGCGTTTTTAACGGATAGGTATTTGACCCGAACGGGTAGTAAGATGCTGAAGGAAGTATAAAATACCACTCATATATCGGTGGGTACATGAGCCAAACGTTAAGATAATATATCTTGATTCGACTGTGAAAAGATTGTTTGATCTCACAGCCTGCCTAGATTATTCCATCTTAGTGAAATATCTATTTACTCTTTTAAGACATTTTAGGATATGTGGCTGGACCAGCTTTGTTCAAATTTTGTAATTAAGAATAATTATATGCTGTCACCACTTAAGATTAACAATGAATCAGAACTAAAATAGTCAAACCTTACCAGATTAAAGCACCCATAGTTTTCCACAAAAGTACCTTTAACATTTTTGAATTTCCTTTTGTAATTTGTAACGGATAAAACTATGTATATTTAATTTTAATATCATATTTCCAAATAGAGTAAGATAATGTAAATTTTGTGTTTTAATTTCTCAAAAGATCAACTTAAATGTATGTCTACGTAAACGGTAAACACTATTATCTTAAAATTGTACATTTTAAAATAATTCTAAAATATTTTGATTTATATTTAATATTAAATAACACACATACTCAACTTCACATAAAAGCTACAAAGATTATTTCGATGTATTTTAAAACTACTCAAGAGTTTTGATGAGGATTCCTCTATTTATTGTATTACTACATTATTCAAACATACCCAAATATAATCAATGTTTTTTTTAAATTTGTGATAACTCTTAAGTGCTTTAAATATAAAGCAATTTATTTTTTAAAATAGGTGTTTTTCAACATATTCTACAAGCTACGAGTTTCAGCTTACAATGTATTACTTGTACGAGGCAAGCATATTAGATAATGATTGCTAAGAACATAACTTTGCCGTATGTGTACTAAAATATAACATGTAGATTGAAAATTTAATTTCACATAACGGCTTTTTTATTTATTAGTGAGAGACATATACTTAAAAATTTAATAAGTATTAATGGAAATCAGATCTAAACGGTCATTATGTTAGGAGTATAGCGTGGATCTTTGATCATATGGAGGATATCGTGGATCTTTGATCGTGATAAGGATAACTTGTATCTATGATTGTGAGGAGGATAGCTTTAATCTATAATCGTGAAGAGGATAGCTTGGAGTTGGATCGTGAGGAGGATAGCTGGAATCTATGATCGTGAGAATAATAGCTGGGATCTTTGATCGTGAGGATTGTTAGGATCTATGATCGTGAGGAAGATAGCTTGGATCTAATGTTGTGAGGATATCGTGGATCTTTGATTGTGAGGAGGATAGCTTCGATTTATTATCGTCAGGAGGATAGCTTGGATCTGAGATCGTGAGGGGATAGCTTAGATCTATGATCGTGAGGAGGATATCTGGGATATTTGAACGTGAGGAGGATAGTATCTATGATCGTGAGGAGGATAGCTTGGATCTAGTATCATGAGGAGGATATGGTGGATCTAGGATCATGATGGGGATAGCGTAGGTATAAATATGGTGAGGTGGATAGCTCGGATCTATGATCGTGAAGAGGGTAGCGAGTTTTTGGAACTCTATGGGCAGTCCTCCTCGGAGAGATCAAGGGTAATTAATACAAACTCTATAAAGAGGAGAATATTTTTTATTTTAACGATTGGCAATACACATACATAAAATAAAAAGGTTGATGCCTCAGTCATTGTGTCAGTAATGCGGGATGTTTATGATAAACATCGCATTAAGTTAAAATAACATGTATACTTTTGGATTAATGTTGATGTAATATCTACGTCTGATAATAATAACATGAATACATTAATCAAAATTGTTAATGGTATTAGAAACAGTTCAAAACAAACTATAATAATGGATTATATAATATCTAACATAAAATTATTAATACACAGACTATTTTACAATCCATTATAGTGCTCCATTACCAACACAAGTTTTTATTTTTACCATAATGGCTAATTGAAATTGGTAGTAATGTTTAACTTCCATTTTTTGATCGATGTCTTTCAACTTTATCCAACATATGTATTTTAGATCGTTAGCAACACATTATCCTAAGTATATACTAATTCTGTGCTCTAAAATGCTAGTTGTCGCTCCCCTTATCAGTCATTGCCTGATATAAAGCAGTGTTCTCCAATTGACGGCCCGCGAAACAAATCGGGCTCACAAAATATCCTTAAGTGAAATTAAAGAGAAACTCTTAATGACAAATGTCAGGAGGATAATAGTTAAATTAAAAGTATTTATTTACAAAGATCTTGATTGCATTTATTTTGTTGGTAAAACTTTGTAAAAATATACATTTTTAATTGGGAAATTGTAGTGCGTGAATATTTTATATCATGAGTTTTGAACCTTAATACTTTGTCTTTGGTATTACAAATGGGAAAGATCTTACCAACGAAAAATATACAAATTAAAATAATTGTTTATAGGCATTTATTAAGTTGATGGGATTACTATATATATTTTCGGCCCACGTTACCAACTGATAATCATATCCTGTCATTGGGGTGAAAATTATAGGACCCCCTTGATCTAAGGTCTCACTCGTGCAAATAGGGAATTGCTGGTGGCGATAAAGTATAGAAAAAATTTATCTCAGTTCACAGCAGTGGAGGAATTATATTTCTACCGTCTAGGGGCTACACAGATATTGCCACTCCCTACCCACAACCCATAAACCACTTTAAACACCCCCACCCTCAGTCACTCCTCCCCATCAGACTCCCGTTCTGTGTTAACTGAAGACTAAACACCATACAGAGAAGCCGTATATGAATGATAGTAATAAGAGACTTACGTTATAATATAACACTATATGTTGTTTGTATAGTAGTTAAGAGAAGGATAATGGTAATTTTGTCAAGATCAATAGTTTTTCTTTTTTTACAAAATTTGCTGTCTAGGGCCATACATATCTATGGTAGCCCCTGAGTCCTACTGTAAATCCAGCACTGGTTCACGGGGATTCAAACCCCTAACATCTCATCACTACCAGTCCAGTCTATTGTGAGAATACCACCTAAGACCATTCGATCACAGAAGTAAAATGCTATTAGTAACATAATTCAGACTGGCCTAGTAAATTACCCTGATTAGTATAATATATCTAAGAATATCGGTGTTTGATCTCATTCGAATCACATTCAGGTGTACTGTGGATTATTTTCCCAAAACTAATGTTTTCTGCTGTTTCCCATCATCTATGTAGACAAACTATTCTACATTTCATCTATAATTCACCCTTTTAACCACCCATTCAGTATAGTCTCTAACCCGCCTCGGTGGCGTAGTTGGCTAACGCGCTAGTCGTGTTGAGCTCGACGGCTGAGGACAGGGAGACCGAGATTAGAATCTCGATCAGGTGAACTGGGTGTTTTTCCTAAAAGGTTTTCCACTCTCCCTCCACGCAAATGCGGGTTCACTTTCTCTAAATCAACCTTCCCTATTCCTGTAATTAGTACTTAAAGCGTTTAACTCGAACGGGTAGTAAGACGCGGTGCTTAATTATAAAAAAGTATAGTCTCTAATAAATAAGGTGTCTTTCAGGGCTCGTGTGAACGTGTTTATTTATACATTTTTTTTAAAGAAATCGTTCGATTTTTTTTGTTCTTAAGTCAGAACATTCGAAACGAAAAAAAAAATGGAATCTCTAATTCAAATTTAAATCCTGGGATCTGTAAATATGTACAATATTAATTAACGTCAAAATAGTTTAAATGGATTAAATGAAAGGGTTTCTCAGGACTTGGTGCCAAAGAAAAATTCAATTTAGTCTTCAATGTCTACTACGTCATATACATTGAAGAGAACCCTTTTTGTTAATTTAATTATATTATTTTAGTATATTTTTGTTGTTTTATTTTGTGATTTTTTTTGCAAACACAAACATCTATAATTCCATTCACCAATTGTTTGAAACTGTTATTTTATGTCAATGTATTTATTTTAATGTATTCAAAATAACTTTTTAACATTTTTATGAATTTCGAATATCTCGAATGCGATAATATTTTAAGGAACAAAGCTTTACATAGGTTTTAATGTAGCATACTGTAAATAATATTTCATAAACAAACAAATAGGATATTTTCTTCTCCTACGTCTTAGCATTCGTCCATGCTATTATCATATTTCATATTACAGAATAAGGAAAAGGAATGTATATTTAGAGGAATCGTACACGTGTTTGCATGGAGAGTGAAGACTAGTCTGTATAAAATAGCGTTTTAGTACCTATTAGATACTCAAACCTTGGTCTCACTCAATACAAACCGAAAATGCGAGACTGGTGCCTTAGTCTACATGTTACCTGGAGCTATACGTGAAAATGAAAAACTAGTATTTTTATACAATTATCATATATTTATTAGGTTTTTAACATGGTTATTCTACTTTGCGCCAAACAATCTTATTTTATTTTCAAAGTTTTATAAATATTGACCGAATAATACAAGTCATTACTGAACTGAGGTTTATGCTCATTAGATCCATTTAATTTGTGTGAAACTGAGGAAGCATTTTTTTTTTAAAGCATTAGGCCTTGTCATATCATTTGTCTCAATTTTTTTCTCTCTTCATTTTCTCTAGACATTTTAATTTTGAGTTAATGAGTACAAGTAAAAATTACTCTAATTAAATTAAACGTAGCTTGAGTGGAGCAGATGAAATATTGTGAAATACCTCCGCGTTTTATAATGGCTTGGTAAAGAAATATTATGATTATAGTTAAGTTATATATAATTTACAAAAAGAATTCAAAAAATAACTTTTAAATGATTATTTAGCAGGATTGAAAATTGATAGCTCAATTAATTAACATAGTCAATAAAATAGTAAAGGGTTTTCAGGCTCTTCACAACGACACCTCCTATCTTCTCCCTAACGCTTATCTGAAGATTCTGATTGTTCGAATAGTTGTGACGTTACGTAAAGTCGATAGAAAGATAAGTTTGAGACCATGTAAAATTTACCTTTACTAGTTTTTTTTAACAATCTATCGTTTAATTGAAAGGAGTTTAGATTTTTTTTTAGATTTAACTTTTTATAAGGTGTTTTATTTATAAAATAATGGGTTTAGTTACATTTGATTGAATTACATTTAAGAATTGATTATCTAACATTCTGCAATAGAAAGTGTGCTGTGTTCTATGTGCAACGCCCCGCTTTGGATCTCTTAGTTCGCGGCACTAACGCAGCGAGCGCTAGCAATGTGGTTCTACTTGCAAACCTTGGAGTGGCGTTTCTCTACCTATTCTTTTTCTGTGGTTTTAGCATATCCCCAAACCGATGGTCAAGTGGACTTAGATCAGGTAAGTCGGGGTTTATATTAGTTACGCTAGGATGCAGTGTACTTGATTATTTCTATTACTTTCTAGCTGTGAATTTTCTTCCTTCTACACGCCAGTGCAGGTACATTTGATTCAGGCGAACTTCCTTAAATTTACAGCCTTGCTTGATCAAACCTTATATTATCATAGCTAATTGCCTGCTTCGGCGGCCGAATGGTCTAAGGTTTGACTCTCACCATAGACTAGACTACCGATGACCGAAGATAGAGGTTTGAATCCCGGTTGAGTGTAATGAGAGGTTTTCCTAGGATGGTTTTTCACTCTCTGTCCACGTAAATGAAAGTACACTTCGTCTAAATTAAATCTCCCTCATTCTCAATTAATTAGTGTAATCAGTACTGTATATATGCGTGTTACCTTGATAGGAAGTAAGATACGGTGCTAAAAATGCAGTTATCTAAGGTATTTTTAATCGCCTCGTCCTATCACCTGTTTTAGCGGTTAAGCTAATCAAGTCTCTATGGAAGAAAGCAATGCCATACAGTTAAAGCATATCTGAGAGGTGAAGTTAGGGGGAGAATTATTATAGTTATGGATATCTGACGTAACGGAGTAATATTAGAATACATTGAAAAAAAGTCCACTTTCTTTACAATAAAATGGTGACATATTTACTATAAATTCTTCATTAGTTTATTAAAATGTGTAAAGTACGTACGGACAGTAATATTTTTGTATAAAGAAACAAAGAAGTTTGTTAGATAAAAGGGCGAAAGAATTGCCTGTTATTAAGTTATACCGATATTTTTAAAAAGGTATTTATATTTAATGTGAACATTCCAAAATAATAAATAGCTACTTCTCTCTTTTCTCGACATAATGTTCTCTAATATTATTATATTATCAAATATTTTTGTTTGTTTGTTGTTTTCATGTCCCTCTCATTATTCATACTCCAAATATTATTCAAAATGTAGGCTATCTCAAGAGTCTGAATAATAAATATATTTTTGTAAACTCTAACAATACTGTAGTCGATTTTCATACATCACGAGTGGTAAAAGTGTTTATCACTGTCAATGTGACGCGCATGGTGTACACGGGGAGATAAATTTAGTGTTATTTTTCTAAAGCATGCTTTAGGGAGGATTGAAGTGTAGGTTTTAGAACTCCTAGCCTATTTTGAACTGTATTTGAAAATAACTTTAGATTCCTTAGATATTTTTAGTAAGTAAAGCTTTACGCTAAGTTCTTAATAGACTGCGCCATAATTAGACGTGTTCTTATATCTTCATTTGAGGATGTCATAGCAAATAAAGTGACTTAGTGAAGGACACAGCTGCGATAAGTGGTACCATTGCCTTAGGAGCAAGAATATTTTGGTGGGTACTCAAAAGTGATGTGTTTGTCCAATATTTAAAAACAAATATAGTGAGAAACTTATTATTTCAATACTAATAATTAATTAAAAAACATCTTCCTTTGCATACCTTGTTAAATACAGTTTTTTTCAGCACTATGAACATAAACAAATGCTTGTTTGAAGCAGACTCTCACTTGAAATGATCTGCTAAACACTTCATCTCAACATTTAAAGACACTCTTCGATTATTATCATCATTATTTTTATTATTATATATTATTCTGAGTCCACTGGTGAGGGAATTAAGCCGACTCTGTCTACCAGAACAATGAGTCTCGGTGTAAGCGTTCCGAAGCCCTAAGTTATTTTAGAATTGTTCTGTTATTTCATGATATGGTTTGTCATAAAATGAATGATAAGATATCAACGTGTCCTTATAGATTAAAACTAAAGACTTGGATAGTGATTGATAAAAGGATTAATGAGAAAGAAAAAGCTAAAAAGTTAAATTAATGGAAAGTGAGATTAATGCGTTAAAATCATTTAATTTTAATAAGAATCTTAGGTTGAATAAAAACATATAAAATAATATGAGTCAAAGAGGGGGATAGTAATATGAATTAAAAATATATGGTTGACAATATTTATAAATAAACCTGCAAGTCAAGAATCTAACAAAACAATAGGTGTAATATGGTAATAACAAATAGAATGGCTTAATTAAAGATAATAAGTTAAGTATAAACAATTAATACAGTTTAAAAAAGGAGTTAAATATAAAGTAGAATAAGAGCATAAGTAAAATAATTATATGAAATATAACGTTATTGAAAAAACGTAGTTACGAGATGGTCAGACAAAATTAATTGATATAAGTGGAAAAAAGTAACAGAATAATGTGTAGGTTACACATTGTGTCTCAACATCAACACATCGTGTTCTCAACACCTAACGAACTCCATGATTATGGTGCGCTGATTTAGCACCGAAACATGTCGGAAAATTAGAGTTCCTGTAACCATCATCAACACAGGAACACTGTTAAAA
>CABFOW010001590.1:0-11070 GCA_902141385.1 Timema californicum
TCTAAAATTAGAATAGTTACTTAACTCGTGTTTGTTATTATAGGCCTAGTTAAGAGAATGTTTATTTATTACACACAACAATTACGCTAATCGTATTACGGTTTAAGGAGGACTAGGAAGTGCACACACATTTTCTTGGAGGGAGATTTGAAAACCATTTTAAAAAAAACACCCTGAGCCCACCTGACCGAGATTCGAAGCTCGATCTCTCCGTTATCGGCAGTCTAGTTTACTATGAGAGTTAAGCGTTAGACCACGTGACCACCTTAGTGGGTAATTTATCTAGTACTAAAAGGGATACACTATATTAATAGTTATATAGTACACACGCGTTGATGTTTACCTCTTATTACAGTTTAAATTCTTAAAAAAAAATCTTCTAAATAATGCCAATTAGATTTCTCGTATTTTAGCCGAATTATATTTATAGACTTTACTTGTCAAATCAACAAAACATATCATTGAAGCTAATAAACACTTATCTATCTTTGTTTTAATTTTAATACTAGTTTAATCTGGATCCCACTATAGGCTATATTTATTTTCTGTTCCTATGTATAATTTTTTACATCTAAATATTAAAGAGAACATTGTACCCATTTTTTAAGTATACTAAATTAGAGCATTGTTTTTCAACTATTTAATCATTCAGTTTTTTTTTACAACCTTGCCGTTCTTTTCCGCTTTTGTAGTTGGCTATAATAAAGTCCACCAAGATAAAGGCTTTCCCTTTGTTACAAACGTTATCACCACAAAATGGAGCTTAGTAATGTTTATATGATTCTTCCTTAAATTCTGGGCTATTTACTCTAGTTAAAATACATTAGCACATTTTGCATTATTTCTGCTGTAATAAACCCTTTCATAATAACTAGATACATTCGCTCTCTCCTTTTCTTATTTTTTTTCACAAACAAATATGGCTCCTAATTTAGCATTTAAATGCTGAAAAGAACAAATAGTGCTACATGAATATTTTTTTAAAAAAGAGCCAGAAAGTAAATTGTGCCCAAAATTACTTTTTTCTTCACTTTATAAAAAATATAAAAAGCGTATTAAAACGGTTGGCCCAAATGTGTGGCAATTAGCTTGTAGTATTGTCGTGTGCTTACATTCAAAAGTACTCTTCCAAGCTGTGAACAGAAAAGAAAAATAGGTCAAAAACAAATTCATCTACGAAATTCATATAACTTTAACATGTGTAATATATTCCATATATAGTAAACTCTAGTTTTTACCTTTTAAACTTTGTGGAAAAGTATGCCTTACCTTTAAAAAACACATTAAAGTGGTTTATATTAATATACACTTTATTTACATGTTATAAAAATAGATCTCAAGTGCCCCACCTACTTGCTTTAAAACTAAATATAAATGGCAAGTCTTCTAGCTAGAACGCCATATTTATTTATTTTAAACTCTAATATTTAAAAGAACTGGTTTCGTTATAATAAACAGGTAGAGTTGATGTAAAAATTATTTAAGATAACGAAGAAAAATATTAGTAAATAAACTTGTATTTTATTTGCTTCGGAATATTTACATGTATTTAATAAATAATTATTTTTAGTAAAATACGTATCTGTGTAACCTAAAAGTTAAGAAGATCACCTGGCCTGATTATAATATGGTGCTGCTTATAAAAATAAAAATCCACAATGTAAGCACTCAAAGGTAAAACTGATACCTTTCAGCGTTATTAACTTACATACATGAAGGCGATACAATCAATGAGTTTTTGGGGTGTTCGCTCTCGCACATAAATATATATTTTTCTTTGTTTTTTTTTTATCACATATTTTATGAAAATAAAAGCTAATACCAAATTAATCGTTTAAATCTCGTGTTTAATATGTGCTATTCTATAATAATCTATGTAAAGCTTGTTTATAAATTATTCACTCCATGACAAGCATCAATAAAATCGTGATTTTAAGAGCTGATTTAAAATTGTTTTATTTAAATAAATAAATGTTTTTTATTTGTATTATAAATTTCCGATAGCTCTTAAACTATAGAACTTAATAAGGATTATAATGGGGTTAATAATCAATCCATGAGCACTCTGTGTACGGATTAAATCTTTACTGACCCAAAACAAAAATAAAATCCAATTTAAATCTGAAATAAAATATTATTTATACAAAATTATTATACTCTCGTTGGGACCTTTGGGTCACCTGACCTGAAATTAACCCATTCAAAATATATAGGGTTTGAAGGGCAAGGGGTATGTGGAAGGAAGGGAGGCGGGAGGGTTAAATTGTAAAGGTGGGCTTTGACCAAGGTTCCAACAAAAAGGGAGTAGAATTCTGCCATATAAACGGGTTGCAGTAGAATAGAAGAGAGAAGGGGCTTAGAAGGGTAGAAGTGTTGGTCAACGGATGGGGAGAAGGGGTGTTAATGGACTCACTACAACACACAGAATTAACATCCGGATGCTGGTGATTGGGAAGTAGGTAATATACATCCACCCCCTGATTTCATCATTTACGCAACCTAAATTATTACCGTTGATTAAACATAAAGCATTGTTATATGCACTTGTGTACACCAATATGGTTTAATATTTTAGTTGGAATAGAAAGGGTTCAAGTACAACATTAGGTCTCACCGTGCCCATATCACGGATTAGTGATAATTAGGGTGACCCTGGTTTTATTACCAGAACTTCCTAATTGATTTATCTAACGCTACGATAGATGATTTGGTTCCTTACATAGTCGAATTGTTGTCACGCCTGTTGAATACATTGTGGCGTGTTTAGTACATCTTTTGTGACATTCTTGGCAAGGAATTTACATAATTTAAATCATGCATTTGCTATTTGGAATGTCTTTTACATGTGTTTGTTTTTATTTTTGTGGGTTTTTAGTACTGCGTCTTACAACCATTCGGGCTATATATATATACTAATTACGCTAACAGGTTTGGAATGAGGAAGGATGCATTTAAAAGAAGAGTACTTTCACTTACGAGGCAGAATGAAAAACCAATTAGGAGAATTTTAGTAGAAGTTTACCTTTATTTACGTGGAGCGAGTATAAAAAACCATTTAGGAGAATTTACCTTCATGTTCAGTAGAACATTAAATCAACAAAGCGGGGGTGTTTTTATGTTGACGTTTGTAGCTAGATTTGCAATGTATTTCCTGTTAACATACTTCCTTAATCCCTAAACATCATATTAAAAAAAGAGTTTTAAAAATCCCCTGCCTATCTGATTTGTCTTAACCCAGTTGTCACCTGCTTCGGTGGCCGCAGAGTTTACGGCATCACTCTCTCAATTGTTTGGACTGCTTATGACGGGGATATTGGGTTTCAAAACCCATTCTGGTGTACTAAGGGTGTTTTTTTTCTAGATGTTTTCCCACTATTTCCCACGCTAATGTAGGTACACTTCCACTTTATTCAACCTTATTCATCACTAACACATTAGCTTAATTAGTACATATGCGTCAGAACCGAATGGACTGTTAGACGAGAGGACATAAAAAAATATTTCTATTTTCATAAGTCAATATTACGACTTTAATGCTACAAAACTAGTTATTTCGATTAAGCTTTTATTAAAAACATAAAATCTAACTAAACTGATTCCAAAATAAATTACTCAGGTTTTTTTAGAGGTTCTTAAAACAAGCCACACCTTTGGAGTCTACTAATTTTATAATTATTCGAATTACAAAGTTGCTTAATTCTAGCTAAAATAGATTAGCCCGTTCTCAGGATCTTTATTTCTTCTTGTAAAAACAAAATTATTGTAAATATATTATTAAAGACACTGACATTTCTCTGGGCCTGTTTGTATGAACTCTTACTTATTACTGGAAAATGAATATTAAATTATATATAACATCATTTTAATATGTAATACATACGATAAAGATAATATCAAATTATTTTTATTATGTGTTCTGTCTCACGACAGGTCCGTTTCTTTTGTCAGTAATTTTAACCGCCAATGCACCTTGAACTCTGCCTCCTCCTTCAGATCCAAAAATGTTCTACTTTCCTTAGAATCATCAAATATTTGAATCCTCTTTCTTCCTAAGCTCCTCTATCCCTAAACATTTCCTTCTATGACGTCATGAAGAAGACAGTTACTCTTAAAGATAATGTCCGATCCAGTTTGCTTTGTACCAAAGAATCACATCCAAAATGGTTCTCTTCTCACCCACTCTTCTAAGGATTTCTTCATTTGTACCCCTTTAAGTCCACCTGAGGTTATCACGTCTTCTTCAGTATCACATTTCAAAGCTTTCTTAATATTTCTTTTCCATCTTCCTGAAAGTCCAAGTTTCTGCTCCAAATATAGCATTTCATCAGTTTCTTCTTCAGTTCCAAGCTCAGATTACTGGTCAGCGTAGAATGGATTACCCAGCCGTTTCAATGCGAGTTAGTTATTTTTTAAAATTTTATTGCATATAATAAAAAGGTATTTTATCACACAATTTTGTCAAATAAAATATACTAGTTCCACGGTTTCGTATTTTTACATAATTTATGTTATTTGCATCTGAACTCCTTATATCAACTATTTATTATTTTAAAAATAGCAATCAGGACCAAAATGTTGATGACGTGTCATCTTTTTTGAGGGGTTAATCACATACAAAGTTACAAAGTAGCCTATATAAACTATTTTCATTATCCCCTTGTTGTAGGAATGTATATTGATATAGGCAATTTATGGGTTATTTTTGGTAATTTTGTAATTTGAGGCAATATTTTCTTTATTTATATCATCTTTGACTCATTTTTAAACTTTTTAAGTGAAATAGAGCCCTTTTTAAAGTATTTATGTTGAATCAGTATAGGTTTCAATACAGCAAGGCCTCCATATCCAGAGGTAATATTGTAGATCTACCACGGTTACGTGAAACCACGGATAACACCAAACTATTATGTAACGTGATATCAATGTAACATACATAAGCAAGGTAAAGTTTAATTGATACATTATTCACAGTAAAACATTTCCAACATTAAATAAAGTAATAATAACGTGTACCATACTGTACCCTACAGTGTACTTACAATTCTTCAATCTTCTTGTTGAGATGATCAATTAATGATGATTATGATAATGATGATAATGATATGATAGCACTATGCTCACGATGAGGAGATGAAGTGGGGTGATGGTGTAGACATTGTGAGGTATTAACATATTTTTTTTCTTTAATTAAAAATACACAAAATTGGGCAGTGGTAAACCACGGATACATAATCAGTGGATACGGTCGGGCGCCTTAATGTACTATAACTATTTTATAAATTCTTAATTCAAATATTTTTTTTCCACACTCATGTGTTGGAATAAAAAGATAATGTATTAAATGGACTTTGTATGATTTTTTTTTATGTTTGTGAAATACACATTCTTGGTGAGACTGCAACTAGGATGGAGAGGGTTGCGTTGGGAGGGGGTAGCTATTACTTCTGAAGCAGATATTTGTAAATCATTATTATATCTAGCAGAATGCAGTTTAGTTCTTTAGGATTTTTAATCAAAAATACATTCTCTAATTTGTATTTTTACAGTTGCTTGTTTGATTTAGTTGTGATACTTTATAACGAGTTTTTGTTCATATTTAATGCATCTTTTGAAATGTTGAACAATTTTGTTGAGTATTTAAGTCATTTTAATTAGATTAAAGTTCGGGTCCTGAGAATAATTTGATTAATAATTTTGTTCGCAGATAAATTATGTTTATTTCTTTAATAGGTTCATCCCCCATTTTATTATTATACAAGCGCTGCTACCTAGTGAGGGCTGCCAGAAGCAAACTTGAAGTATTGAATGCCAACCCCATCTTGCGGATTTTATTAGAACTGCTAGTTAATCAATATGGACCAATTTGTAGCGCAATGAGAGGATGACACTACTGATGGCGACAGAACAACAACTGAAACATTTACTATAAATCCATAAATGGTAGATATCTCAGGAATTAAAAAAATACTCTTAGTTTAAGGTGCTAAAAAGATTAAACTTAAAATCTATTTGTAGAATTTTTGTGACAATGGAACCTGTTTAGAATCTTTTTAATACATCATAATTTATTTCTTGTTTTATTTTTTATATGTTTTATACCTAATCCTTGTTACATATTGTGTTGGATAAAAAATCTCTTAATTTTTTTGAGAAATGTTTAAGATACGTTTAGATTATAAAATAAACCTACATTTAATCGATAAAACTTTCTTTCGAAAAAAATTAATAGTTAAAACAATCAAACAAATACATCTTAAAGACCTCAAAGGCCTTTTGGCCATGTAGGATACTTAGTAGGTGTTTCTCACGCTCATTATTCTATGACTAAAATTGATCTTAATATTATATTAAAAAACACGTGTTTTATATTATTTGTTCCCACTATAAGACTAAATTTTAACTTATTAAGGTTCTAATAACACGATCTAAAAACTATTTGGCTTCAACACTTAAGTCCAGCTTCCTTTCACTCTAAAATAAAAATAAGATACTCATTATATGTGAGTAAAAATATAATATGTATTTAAGAAATTGTATAAAATGTCATAATTTTGGTTGGTAAAATAAACGCTTTTTCTTAAAAAAAAATTATTATCTTATATATGGGTAGACTTATTAAATATTAACTGAACAAGTTTTTATTTTTTAAATTAAATAGTATACTTACCCATAATACCACACCCTTTAATCAAGCTCTTAACGTCTTGTCACACGGGAAACATCATGAGTAGAGAGCTTACTTGTTCAGTTATTAGAGGTCTCTGCAAGCGCACAAAGCCCATCAAATCGAGGTTTGAGGTCAAGCAAGAAAGCTGCGTTGTAGACTCAGTCAGACTACTAGAGGTCAGTAAAACGATAGCGTTGGGCTACTAGATGTCCCTACGTTCGTTCTGCCAAATAGAAACAGTTGTATTTCCGACATTGACTACTAGATATCTATATATTCGTTAGGTCAGATTTTAGATCATTATATGAAGCGTTTCAAACATAATTCATGAAGGTATATTTTTTATTATCAATACGACAATAATTTATAATATAATAAATGCATTATCAGGATGTTGATAATGATTTAAAAGGAGAACTAGGTACCAGTAGAAGTGCGGCATATTACCTATTTATTAAGGAAGTAGATAGGAATAGGTGTACAAATTACTGTGGGGTAACGCTGGTGTGCCACTGTAGAAAAATATATCAGAATATTCTGGATAGAGATTAGGAAATATATGAAAGAAAGGTGGAGAGAGGAACAGTAAGGATATGGGGAGCAAAGGTATACAGTAAACTTTTGATCTTTGCCATACGAGATTCGATGGAAAGAAGGTATGAGTTTGGGAAAGACTTGGTAAATGGTATTTATGGATGTGGATAAGGTATATGATAGCCTGGATAGAAATAAAGTTTGGAAAGCGATGGAGGAGGCAAAATTGGAAAGATAAGTTGTAATGAGAGTGAAAATCATGTAAGAGGAAAACAGGAGTGCAGTTAAAACGGAAAGTGGAAGGACAGAGTGATCCAAAATAAAAATAAATTAGGTGAAGCAGAGAAGTGCCCTTTTACCACTAATATTTGTAATAGTAATAGAAATTGTCATGAATGAAATCGCTGGAAAATTCAGAGAGGAAAGAATAAAAGCCGTGATGATTGTTGATGACTTGATGAAATAGGCGAAGAATGAAGAGGAAGTACAGGAACAGCCAAAGGAATGGAATCAAAAAGTAACAGAGTGTGGAGTGAAATTTAACTTGACGAAGTCTGAAGTGACGATAATGACAAGAAAGGGGTCTGGTAAAGCTATTAGGTTATATGGAGTAGAGCTAAGAAAAGTATAAAACTAAAAATGGATTGGAAGGGTGATGGATGTGAAAGGTGGAAGTAGACAGGATCTAATGAGAAGAGGACCGCAGGGAGAGTTGTTCTATAAGTGTGTAAGAGACCATATATGGAAAGGAGAAGTGTCTCTGAAGTGTAAGGAAGTGTCGTACAGGGCGCACTTTGTACCCATTGTCATATTTGGAGCAAAATATGGACATTGAATGTAAGAGAGACTAGGAAAGTGGAGGCTATGAGAATGAAGATTGTAAGGAGCATGCTAGCTGTCACGATGAGAAACAAGGTTATAAATTAAGTGATCTAGGAAAGAAAACTGACCCGGCAACAATCTAGAAACAATTACTAATTAAGATGATTACTAGTTTCCGAGGTCTTATAAAATATTGACTTGGTGTTTACCAATTTTCTATAAACATATCTTTAAATGAATTATATATATAAATAAAAGGCAAAACCCATCCGATATAAATGGCTAACATGTTATTGATTGCTTTGGATACATATAAGTTAATGCATTACTAAATATTAAATTAAAGTGATAAAAAAAAGTAGCTTCAGAGGTCGAATAGAGTTATACCGGTATGATCGTGACGGGGGGTGAGGGCATTGGGGTGGAGATCGTGGTTCAAATCCCGTTTGGGGTTTGAAGTTTTTTCCCCCTGATAGTTCACTACTCTCCTTCCAAGCCATTGTTGGTGAATTACCTCTAAACTGCGTCCTTTCTCTTTCCTGCTCCGTTTAAGTAACCTAACTATCGCATTTATACGTATAACCTGAACGGTTTGTTAGACGCAATAATAAAAAATAAAAATAAAATAAAAACATGGTTTCCTAACACTAAATGTAAGGTTTTATCTTTTTACACGTTTGAAACACTCACATGCTTACACTAATAGAGTGGGGTGATGGGGAAGGGGGAGGAATATAGAATTTAGAATATCTGTAGCCGTAACCGGATGGAGGTATGATGAAAAATCGCTTAAGAAAATACACCTCCAGTGCCTGTTAGAATCTCGCCCGACTCAATTGTGAGTGGAGGTTCAATTTGTGATTTATTATTATTGTTGATATTCTCATCCCCTATACACGCTAATGTAAGTGCACTTCCATTAATGTACGCTTTTTATCCCCTACCCTAAATAAGTTAAATCAATAAGAGGAATTTAATGTACCCACATTTGAGTGAAAAGGAGAGCGGTAAATCTTCACCGGAAAAGTGCTCACACTTTCCAAAGATATAACAGCCTTTTTTTTTTAACTCCTTGAACCGTACTACGTCAATGGTTGTCTTATATATTGCGAGGGTATAAGTGAATACTAAATAATAGAGATTCGTATCCCGCTAGAATGGAAATTCACATCACAACGTTGTCTAAAGCGTCAGGCCCGCGATGCATAACAGCTAGAGTATGTTTATGACGGTAGGTACACACGACAGGGGGTTCGAAACCCGACATAAGCTCCGTGTCATGATATTTTATCTGAAGATCAGATTCTAGTAAGGTGCTTTCCTAGTCTCTCTCTCCAAATAAATGCGGGTGCGGCTTCACTTCCTTGTCCTTACCCTTTTAGAGTAGTTTTCATTGTTTCAAAATAAAAGCAATTATTTTGTTACCAAACCTATGTCAACCTATAATCAGTTGACCTGAAGACCCCCTAACTGACCAAAGAGGGTGGCAGCCAGTGGACCAAGATTAGAACTCTCCTGCAGCTTAGTATATTGTGAGATTGCGGTCTTAGACCAGGGGGAGGTTCCCAATTTTCACTCCAGTGCAAGTAGGCATGCCGTCTAAATGTCAGGCTCATTTATTTCTAGTGGAGAAAAATTGTAAGTGTAAGTGCACTTCCATTAATCTAAGATTTTTTTATATCCCTTCTCTAAATTAAATAAACCAATAAATAACTTGCGACCCGTATCATTTGCCCTCGAGCTCTGTAAGGTACCAATTCACTTATGCTCTAGTATTGGGTAAGCACTGAAATCATGTATAATTGTAAGACCAACCTTTAACTCAGTCGGTCTTGTGAATGTGGGGAATGCCAGGCCTCCACCGTGGTTCGTATTCCACGTTAAACTGTAGGTCCTCCATTTCATCTCACAAATCACCCTACCATTACACATTAGCGTAAGTGCGGATAACCCAGACGGGTAGTAAGACGTGGTGCTAATAATAATAATAACTCAGTCGGTATTGTGTTTGCCTACTAATCAAGAGGTTTAAGAAGGCTATAGATTTTACTATTAACTAATGTTATTTCGGTGGCATGGTTAGCTAGCGTCTAGATTCATGTTGAGCTAAACCGTCGAGGACGGGGGAGCTAGAGGTTCGAATCTTGCTCGGAGGAACTGAGGTGGGTTTTCCACTCTCCCTCCCTCCCTACCCCCCGCAAATTCGGGGGAGACCTTTCCAATTCCTAGTCCATAAGCGTAAATAGTACTTAACCGTATTATACTCCGAACGGTTAGTAAGGCATGGAGCTAAAAAAGAGTATCATATAGCAAACTGGCCTACACTAGATGACAAAGTGGCAATCACTGCTTCGGTGGCCGCATAGTCTAACGCTCTACTCTCACATTAGGCTATAGACTGACTATGATGGGGAGATTGAGGTTCGAATCTCAGCTGCGTGTATTGAGGGAGGTTGTTTGAGCCCATACCTGCACTTGGAAGGTTTTGTTTATAATTCCTACTACTACTACTATTTAAATTAGAAAACTTAACATTCAATTTCACAATAGATTTATTTAGTAGACATAAGAAGTGTTACAGTTTACAAGTTTTACAAATAGGCAGAAAATGATAGCATATTAATTCTCTTCTCAAGACAAATATCCTTGAGTGATTACTTGATTACTTGCAGTGACCTGGGCAACACAGTGACCAGTCAAGAGGCAGTAGAATTTCTAAAAGGAGAGTAATTTGAGAATTAGTTAAAGCAATATATAGAACAAGTTTACAGTATAACATTTACACAGTCTCACTCGACAAGGTTTAGTGTTACTAATACAGTTGGATAGTTGGCTGGTGAATCCAGCTGGATGATGGCTAAGGGCCAGAAGTCATTAAAGTACTAAGGCAGGACATGTTCCCTATACGGTACTACCCATGCATTCAATAGTACATTAACCTAATTTTGAACTATCACCAAATTTAAGAACTTATTTACTGGGTAAAACAAAATATAATTTGCGCGGACCCCACTATGACAAACAGTCACTTTCCACGGGTTGCGCAC
>CABFOW010001590.1:12300-60596 GCA_902141385.1 Timema californicum
CCTTGGGTGAGTTTTATACACATATATCCTGTATCATAATGCATCAGTATTAATTTATTTATTTGATTTTCACTGTTTGTTTTACGAAAAGAAATGATATAGAAGTATATTTTTTAAATTATATTAACGGCCACATGGCTAGTTGTAAGTTTTGTATCAGGCCCCTTTTTAATAACTAGGGCACCTATTCACAAATCTTATTCATAACTTTAATAACATTATTCTTCTTTTGTGATATCTAGAACCGCAATTATAAAATGTAAATTAAATTTTTGACTAATCCACGTGTTTTTGAACGTAGGCCAATATGCCGTTTTTGTATCAGAGTACAACTTTGAGGTAGTTTATCTTTTAATATCTCCATATAGCCCCAACGTGGCACCCAATTACACGAATATTGATAAATAGTTAGTTTTTTCCTTGTAGGTGATCAATTAAACTGATTGACACGCTACAACCCTCTCATAGTTAAATAAGTACAGTAACACTAATATCTTATACATCAGTGGTCGTGGGGCTACAAGTCATCGGAATCGCACTAGATTAACTTGACGGGAGGATATGTGTAATAAGCCCGAACCGGTAGTTAAAAAAACGCCGTGGCAAAACAACTGTTTATATGTAGATTCCAATTCTTATACAAAGAGACTTTTAGAAAATACAAACTTTTTTCGGCCAACATTTATAAAATAATACTACAGTATCGGTGATATTTTATAGGTATTAATAGTATATCAAAATAGGTTGTTGCAGATCACTTGTCTTGATGTACGAATACGTGAAATTAGATCTAGTAGCTTTTATAGTTGTTCCTATGAAAATGGGACTGTAGTTCGGTGAGACAGTGCTCAGATGTCATGTTCATATCTAGGATTCGATTCTAATTTATTTGGAGTGCAGTGGGAATAAATCTCGATATTGAGATTTTCGATCTTGTTTTCTCTCTTGCGAGCCTGACCGCCCGTCTGGGCTATCTGCATATTTATATTGATGGAACAGGAATTTATAATAATAAAAGGAAGTGTTTGTCTGTGTGTTTGTTTGTTTGTTTGTGTGTAATGGCCATCCAAATCTACGACACGCAGAGATCTGAACTTCTTAACATATGTGTACGAAAGGGGGTATGTATGAATGCCCCTCTAAGCTGGATTTTAGTTAGCTTTTTAATTAGGCTATTTTTAAATAAAAAGAATACCACAGTGGGTCACGGGAAAAGCCGTCTCGGATTAATAGCTATGAATAATTTAAAAGGTTAGTTTCCCCTCATTTGCTTGAAGGTGTACGAGTATAATGAAACCATTTGGTTAAAACCCATCAATTCATTCGACCATATTTGAACCCTAGCACTGGAAAAAAAAATTCTAGGTCCCTGGGTAGCAATCTACCGTCACATTGCATTTTATAAATGAATTGATGGTGGCATGATCTAGGGCGTCAATAGACGGCCAGTGACAGAGTGATCGAAGTTTGAAGAAAATGCGGGTACACATTCTACCCAGTCTAGAAAAATCTGGTCAACCAGCAAAACTCCATTGAAAATGGCGGGGGTGCAGGAAGTACGACCATTCTAACAGATATTAGCCATGTTAATGATATCGAGGTTCGAATCCCGGTGTGCACGCCATCTAAATTCCAGGCTCATCTAATTCTGGCAGGGGTGGAAATCGAATCCCCGCCGTGTAAACTGTAGGTATTTCTCCCTCTGGAACATTTTCTTAATCATCCTTACCACACGTTTTGCCAGAAAGGGTACGTGTCACTCGTATAGTTATGGTGGGGAAGGTCGTGGGTTAGAATCTCGCTCGGGTGAACTGGGGTGGTTTTATACTCTTCCTCAACCCACTTAAACTCCAGGACCTTACTACCCTACTCCTCCGGTCAATGACGGATACCTACATCCTCGCATGTCGACGAACGATACCAAACAACCAATTTTAATAGACTTTTGTGATGGGGGATAGCGGCCCCTAACTGAGGATTCTGAGTCCCCTGATTTTGCATAATTAGAGCTTTGTCAATGCTCTCTAGTTGCGACCGGGAAACACCTATTACCACAGAGGGGGTTGCGACATTGCGATGACTAGTTGCAACATCACAGGGAAAAAACCCGTTGCCGAGGGGAAGGTTGCCATAGTCAATGACCTAGCTCACGGTTTAAGGTCACGATTTATTCCTGTTCTGTCGAATCGTCAAACTGGCACCAGTCATCAGGGAAAACCTATTGCGACATCATTTAAGGTCACGATCTATTCTTGTCTTGTCGACCCACAAAACTGTCGACAGGTATGAGTCATCAGTATTCAGCCCTTTTATTACTTATGAATTAATGTAGTTATATATTATTTCGTTAAAATATAGTTTTGAACCTTAATTTTTTTTTGTCTTTTGTTATAAGAGACTTGATAAATAAAACGGTTATTTAAACTTTATCTTTGAGTATCAATCTACCGTCACAATGCATTTTATACTTGCATCGATGGTTGCATGGTCTAAGGCGTTACTAGACGACTGGTGACAGAATGATCGATGTTTGAAGCAAATTTGGTAACATAGTCTATCTGGTCGACCGGCAAAATGGTGGGGGTACAGGAAGTAAGACTGTTCTAACAGTAATTAGCTGTGCTAAGGATATCGAGGTTTGAATCCCGGTGTGCACACCGACTCTACGAGGGGTGTTCAAAAAGAAACAGAAATTTTGAAATCGCCCCCCAACCGGCAGAGGGAGCACGCTGCGGCAGGTTTAGACAACAAACTGCCATTGGCCGCGTTTCGCTCTGACCGTTAATTATCGAGCTACATCCGCTGAAGTGAGCACGTGCGCAAGCTGTTTGTCGGATTAGTGCCAAAGGGACAATGAAAGAGCTTGAAGAACAACGTGTGTGTGTGTGTGTGAAATTTTGCTACAAACTTGGCAAAACTTTTACAGAAACATTTAAATTGCTTAGCCAAGCATACGGGGAGGACTGTGTGAGTTGAACGCAGTGCTATGAGTGGTTTAAGCGTTTTGAACATGGCAGAATGTCAGTCAGAACGATCTTCCACATCAACAGATGACGACCATGTCGAGAAAGTTTGTGTTGTGATTCGTGGAAATCGTCGTTTAACTGTTCAAGAAGTGGCTGACGAAGTGGGCATCAGCGTAGGATCATACCATCAAATTTTGAGTGACAAACTTGATATGCGTCGTGTCAATGCAAAACTCGTGCCACGTTTGTTGACAGACGATCAGAAACAGACCCGTGTTGAAATCACCCAGGAACTACTTGCCAATTACAATGAAAACTTCCTTAAGTACATCATAACAGGCGATGAGACGTGGGTTTATGGCTATGATATTTAAACGAAGGTGCAGTCGTCGCAGTGTGTGGGCAAAGGGTCTCCTCGTCCAAAAAAGCATGCATGAGTTGGTCAAAGATCAATGTGATGTTGGTTGTGTTTTTGACTTCAAAGGCATTGTCCATCAGGAATTTGTACCACGTAGTCAGATGGTAAACCAGGAAGTCTACCAGGGAATTCTAGCGCGTTTGAGGGATGCTGTGCGCAGGAAGAGGCTTGAGTTGTGGGGAAACCAGACTTGGATGTTGCATCATGACAATGCGCCAGCTCATGCGTCGCTCCTTGTCCGCAGCTATCTAGCAAAACATCACACTTCCATAGTGCCCCATCCACCGTATTCTCCGGACCTAGCCCCAGCAGACTTTTTCCTGTTTCCCAAACTTAAAACCACGTTGAAGGGATGTCGTTTCTAAACCATAGAGGAGATTCAGGACAATGTGACAAGAGACCTGCGTGCCATCCCACAAAGTGCGCTACAGGAGGCTTTCCAAAAATTGAAGCAATGCTGGGAACGGTGTATTGCCAGTAGAAGGGACTACTTTGAGGGTGACAGTGCCTAAAATGTAGTACAATGAGCAATAAAGATGTTATAGCAAAAGTTCGATTTATTTTTGAACACCCCTCGTATGTCCAGCTCCTGGTGGGGGGAAATCAAATCATTGATCCCATATGGGGCATTTATAAAGCATATCTGAACCTGCGACCTTTAGAAGGCCACGACCGATGCACTAAGTGGCCTTGGGGCTAGGGGGAAAGCATATCTGAACCAGCGACCTTCAGAAGGCCACGACCGATGTACCAAGCGGTCTTGGGGGTTCATGATTCTTCAACAAGGTCGTTGTCACCCTTTTTCTAAATTTATAACATGTTTGCAACATCTGACGACCTCACAAAGAGAGGGGTATAATGATGTGAGAGGAGGGGCGAATTGAAGGCCAGTCCAACTGTCTTGCGAGTGGGAGCAGTCAGTATAACTTAGTTCGATCTGTGCCGTGGCGATATAAGGAGGGTGGGGAGTGAAGGAAATGTGAAATGGGCCTTACGGCCGTGATACGCTATCAGCTGCTCGGCGGTCACACTCTTAACTAAGCGGCTGACCAGACAAGATGTTCCCAGCGCTCTCTAGCGATGCCGAGGGAGGAGCACCCGGCACCGTGAACTGCACACCATAAATTAAAAAAAAAACTCTCCCGCCCCATCCCAATCCTACAAAAATAAACTCCCCCTCACAAATAAAAAACTCCAACGCCCATCCGAATTCTACCCAGACATAAATAATCAATGAGCACAAATAAAAAACAAATGAGACCAGAATAAACCAGTTTGGTACATTAAAAAGGGGGTTAGGAAGGGGTCTAGAGGAAGATAGATGGGCGGGAAAACCAACAGCCAATCAGAGAGCGAGGTGCGTGTTCACGTGACCAAATTCAACTTACCAGTGCGCTGTTTTTAATGTGCCCCACACCCCAATAGTAGTTAAACTGTTCTCTATCATAACATATTTTCATAAGCTATTATCTTGCGATTGTTCATCTATTCAGTGTATTGAAATAGTTCCACTAGTCAATATATTTAAGTATTTTCACTAGACACTGTTTTGTAACAGCTATAATAATAATCACTGTCTTGAAGTACTTTCACAATTTTTTTTTCTGAATTAAGATTTCATTAGTCCTTGTCGTCAAGTACTTGAACAAGTAGCCTCTTTGAATGAGGATTTCAGTATTCACTGTCTTGAAGCACTTAAAAAAGTAACTTTTTTAAATTAAGATCTCACTAGTCCCTGTTTCGAATCACTTCCACAAATATATTTTCCTAATTAATCCCTAGTCTCTGTTTTAAAGTGATTCAACAAGTAACTCTTTTGTTGAATAAAAATTTCACTAGTCCCTGTCTTGAAGTACTTCAACAATTAGATTTATTGAATTAATCCCTAGTCTCTGTCTTGAAGAACTTCAACATGTAGCTTTTTGAATTAATCCTTCGTTCCAGTTTTGAAGTACTTTAACAAGTAGCTTTTTAAAAAAATTAAAATTTCATTAGTCCCTTTTTTGAAGCAGTTTTACTATAATGTTTTGCATAATAATGTCAACCCTAACAGCTTGAAAATAAATCTAAGGTCCCCTCTTAATTCCCGGCGACTTCCATCTCCCTCACATTGACTACACTTCTACCTTCAAGTTGAACAATCCACCACTAGATGTCTCAGCCAGCCACGCTCTCTCCGACCGGACGTGACCTTGTTCCTGGATGGTAGTCGACTGACTAATCGATATGCGATCCGTTGAGACACATCTTGGGGTTAAACGCGTGCCTACGACAACATTATCTCCGAGACGTTACGTATCCGGAATATTTAACGAGCAGTTACCCTCCTTAGAAGATAACCCGTCTGAATGGATCAGACGTCTAGTCTTGGGTATAATGAAACCCTGGAGGCTGAATTTAAAATTATCTCCACCCCTTGATTCAGTAATCTTGACTAGTTCTTGTAGACACACACATTTCAAACCAGGAAAAACCATAGACCCTGACCTCACCATGATCGTAAAATCAGACTAGATGAGCTTGATGTTTAGTCCGCAAGCCCATCAATCGTATCAACCACAACCTCACCTCCACGTCTTATTACCCATTCGGGCAATACGGATATAATTATTGAAAATAATCAAAAATGTGCGTAGACTGCGCCCTACCTAGGTAAATATAGAAACAAAATATTACGGTTTTTAATAAAGACTTTGTCTAAACCCGTGGTTTCCAACATTTTTTAGCTGACGTCCCCCTTTATTAATAATAGGAGGATGGTCTAATTCACACTCCACCTCAACCTATATTATTTCGGTATGTATAAAAATAATTAAATGCTCTCTTGACACTCTTTTATTTTATACAAAAATCAATGTAAGATCGAGAGAATAATTGTAGAACAAAATGACAGAATATGATTGAGATGGTTGGCACTGTTTTGTTTTAGTCAATTCTTGAATATATTCAATTTTTATATGATTTTTAAATTTATTTCCTCTTTGTTCCCTTCACCCCGTGAAAGTATTTCACGCCCACTATGTTGGGAACCAATGGTCTAAACTAACGAAACCAAATATATTTATCAAATTAATAAAGCACAAAGAGAGGTAAATTTTTTGTTTAAAAAAATATTAGAAAATGAAAAATTTTAAACATACATATGAGTCCTATTTACATAATGTTTTAGAAAACTTCAACAAAGACAACATTATTTATTACAATCTCACCCCATAGCTGAAACGGTTTCAAAGATCTGTTTGGGGGATAGGAGTGATACCTTTTACAACTTCCGGTAAAATAGTTTTAGTAATAGCGGTTGCGTATCTTCAAGTTAGATAATTTCTTTTAAAGTCCTCATTTGTCAATTTAGACCCATAAAATAGGTCGACATTGGCTCTGACCAGGATATACATTTTTTTAATTTAAGATATATACAGGTTCGGAAATTCAATTCCCAAACTGAACATATCATTTGTTTGAACAAAAAGTAATACAAAATCTTACATTTGCCAACCTATGCTAATACCATTAAATTGTGTTCAAAGTTTCGGCGTACAGCGTCGGTAGAGCAAAGCCGTGCAAGCATGCGTGTACAACAAGTTGCATAGGAATTAGGTGCTAGGCACTGTACAGGCAATAATGACAAGCACTTTTTGTGATGTAGGACCGTTAGTAATGACCCTCAGAACGTATTCGCATTTATAGATGGGCTGGTGTGTTTTTTACTATTAATTATGGTATTTTATGTTGCCGTATTTAAAGATGTTGACGTTTGAAGTGACACGTGCCTAATTCCTATGCAACCTGGTGTACACGCATGCTTTCACAGCTTTGCTACCCCGGTGCTGTGCGCCGAAACTTGGAAAACAAATTTAATGGAACTAACACAGATTTAAGGATGAAAATATAAAGGAATTTTTTATTACTTTTGGTTCAAACAAACTTTATGTGCAGTTTGGGCATTGAGTTTCCGATCATTCTGTATATACTAATACTAAGAAAATATTAAATAGCAGAAGGTTCTTTATTACAAACATTAGTTGAACGTAGCTAATGTCAATTTATTCAGAATAATTTGTCACTTATGAATTCTTATACACTAGATAAAGTATATATTAAATAGGTCAATAGAATAGGGATGAGTAAGGTAAAATTTAGAGGAAGTATACCCACTTTTGCGTGTATGGGGATAATTTAGGAAAGTATACCCGACCGGGATTAGAACCCCGATCCCACCGTCACCGGTAGACCAGTCTAACACAAGAGTGACACGTTAGATCATGCGACGTCAGATGTGGGTCTTCTATTTAGATATTGTAGTATTTTAAAGAGGTTCCCCGGACAGCAGTCTGTGTCTTACTAAGGGGTTACTAGAAGAATTTCACAGACCCAAAGTGATAATAAAATTATTATATACCTAATAAGAATTATAATTAAAATCTAATATATATATATATATATAATGTAAAATTGAATGACCATTATACATTCTAATCTTAGAAAAATTAATAATAAATTTTTAATTTTAGAATATAACTTATATACCACAAACAATTGTATAGACTGAATAAATTATTCTAAAATTTACTATCATAAGTTTTAATATTAAAATAAATACTGATCCTGTAATTCAGAAATAGCTATTTACCTCTAAGACTAAAAAAAAGATTAATACTAAATCTTAACATTAATTCCAAAAATTAATATTTTTACAGAACTATTATATGAATATATTTAATCATTACAATAGCCATTATGAAAATAACCGTTTTAATATTTTTAAATCAGCCCTTAGCAATCTTTCAAAAAATTACATTTTGAATAATAATATGAACACAACAATGTAAAATTATTTTTCAAATTTATTAAGTCTGATAACGTCAAAGTCTGGCTAATTTTTTTTTTCATATTCATTTCCGTCTGTCACGGCTTTGTTTAGATTACCACTTTGAATTTATTAAAAAAATTTAATGTCGTTTATAATTGGAAGGGATATTTTGGATAGATCATGGTCCCAAAAGGGATAAGTTACTAGCAAAAATTTGAGAAAAAAACATATTATAGGGTTATTTGTCGCAACCCAACTATAACATATTGACTTTTCAACGACTGTCTTTCTGTACTAAAGGTCATTTTTAAAGTGTTTACTTTGTCATGTGCTAAATATATATTTTTTCCCTCTCTATTTTTTTTTCTCTTTTTCTCTTATTTCCTGGATCTCTTTCTCCAGATGAATTTTGCTGCCGATTTCTTTAATACGGTCTCTTGTATAGTAATTGTTGACCTCGGTGGCCTTGAGATAAAGTACTCACCTCGGGAACCGATGTTCGTGGGTTAAAATTCAGACGGGATCTAGCGATTTTTCTCGAGCGATAAAAATACGTAGCACAACTTCCTACAGAGAAATTAAAGCCATTAGTCTCAAGTACACTGTGGAATGTAAGATAATCCTAGAAGATGTGTTAAAATACAGTACCTTTCCAGGCAAACTTGGTTGACTCTTTCAATCCTGCTCATATACATTCTCGGATTCTCTGATATAATCAGCCGTTTCGGAAAGTGCACGTTAAAAACCTCAAAAAAAAAAAATTCATGTGTTAACTCTCTTTTTTTTCTCGAGCTTTTCCTCACTCTATCTTATCTCTCTCTTTTTCTTCCTATTTTATCTCTTTCTATCTTTATATTCTTTCTTTATCTCTCACCGAACGAATTTGGTTGCGTATTTCTTAAATAGGGGCTTTTAAACGGGAACAAAGCTAAACGAGTTGATGAAAAAATGTGGTTTTTTTTTCATTAAAATGTATTTGATTCAACTGTTTGATCACATCACTAGACAGTAGGCCTACCTATAATGGTGCATAAGCCGTTAGATGGGTTAGGAAATAAGAGAGCATTTTGTATCGGTGGTGGCCTGTGACGAGGAAATGCGCTAGTTGGGTGAATCGGGGTGTGGTATTCCTACATTTCGGGGATTTTATTAAGGGTGTAGGAACGGAAATGAGGGGCTAGTGGCACAAGAACCCCTTCAATGAAAATCGAAACTTATGCTGAAGGTGGCCCTTTATTGGGGTGGATGCAAAAGTTGACTGCTTGGGGATAACCGCTTAACACACGCATATATATCTCAGATAATAGTTAAAGCTTTACAGGTTCTACTTTTCAGATATATTTAGGTTTATCATCAGCATCATCAACTGTTTCCAGCCTGTGGTCGGGTCGGTTTAGTAAAATACTTTCTTTATATCCTTCCTCCATTCTTTATCTTTTAATTGCTTTCATTTCTTTTCTCTCACTTTCACACTTTCTGTCATCTGCTACACCCATACCTTTCTTTGCCTTCCTTTTTGTCTTTGTTCTACATACTTCATTTCTGTCATTTTCCTATATAGTTCATTTCCACCATTTTCTTTGACAACCTCTCATTCACCATCCTCATTACATGCCCATACTATCTCAGTCCTGCTTCATCTACTGTCTCATGTACTCCCTGTATCCCCCACTCTTTCCTGGATAACTTCATTCCTATTATTGATTCTCTTCGTGACAGCTAACATGCTCCTCACTAACTTCATTACCATGGCCTCCACTTTCCTAGTCTCTCTTACATTCATTGGTAATGTTTCTGCTGCATATTTGACAATGGGTAAAAAGTACGCCCTGTACAACACTTAGGGCCAGTTCCATAACCAAATTTAGTTCTCCTCAAGTGCGGCGCTACACTAAGTACAAGACGACACCTACCTAAACCAGAATGGAAGGGGCCAGCTTCCTATGCGAGAACGGCCCATTCCATTTGAGTTTAGATAGGTGTCGTCTTGTATTTAGTGTAGCGCCGCACTTGAGGCGTACTAAATCTGACTATGGAACTGGCCCTTACATTTCAATGGTACTTCTCTTTTCCAAATCAGGTCTCTTACACACTTATGAAACAATTCTCCTTGCTGTCCTATTCTCATTAGAACCTCTATACTTCCACCTTTTACCTTAATCACGTTTCCAGGATAGTTTACGTTCCCTACTAATTAGCTTTTTTATGTTTATACTTTGATTAAGATAAGTATCGCGTAGATTGACCAAAGATACAGCTTGTGCTTCATGTGGAGACAAACAAATAGCTTTGCTAGTCGCAGGACTGAGTACCGCAACCGCGTAACTATGAATCCGCGTAGCTCAAATCATTGTAACTCAACTGTGATACCCGTTTTTATGCTCGAATGGTCTGTGGCGTCACTCTCACAATATATTGGACTGTCGATGACTGGGAGATCGGAGTTCAAATCCCAGTTCTGGTGAACGGAGGGTGGGTTTTTAAAAAAAATGATTTTCCTCTCCACTTCCACGGAAATGCAGGTATACTTCATCTGAATTCAACTTTTCTCATCCATAAAAAATTATCGTAGCTAAGCTATAGACGTATAAACCGGACAGGCAGTAAGACGTAATGTTATAAAAAGTAGTTACTGTAAACTTGACGTTCTTTGTAGTGTTTTTTCTACTTATTATCGATTTAAAAAATAGATTTATTCATAGCCTACCGTAGTGACTTTAAACAGTAACCAAAATATAAATTAAAATATGTATTTTTTTACATGTTTATGGTTTCCCACTCTCCGTTTTCCCCTCCTTTGTTTTCGTTCCCGCTGTTCGTGCAGTCAAAGTTTTGATAACTCGTGTGTTATTGTTAATAGCAATAACACGAGTATTCCGATGTTGTCGGGAGATTATTAGCATGCTAATGCAAGGCGCGAAACCCCTATTTCCTCCACCCTCCCCCAACCTATCTTTTTCTCTTTTCCCCCTCATCCTTCACTCAAGGCTTGAAATAGGAGCTCGGGTAGTACTCGAGCTATGACGCCGCTGAAGTTATCTTAATATGGAAAGCGGGACACACAGCCGGGGGGAATTCCCCAAGGGTGAGAAGGGTTTGGGGGGGGTAGGTGAGAAGAGGGGGGGAGCGACTAGGGGGAAGTGGGTCAACATTACTGCAAGCATTTTTTTTTACAGAGATGTTTATTTTTATCGTTTGAAGGAAAGTGACGTGAATATATTTTCCTTTTATGTGTATTTTTATTTTTTCGTTTCACGTCTAAATACCCATATGGGATATACGGGTTTTATACTACTAATGAGATAGGATTGAGTGAGATAGTATTATGGAAGGAATACACTCAAAATTACGTGGAGGTCGAATGATTGATTCAGACACGTGTCATGGAGTGTTGCCAGGGTAAGCAGAGCCTTTTAAAATTGCATCTTCATATGTTTTAAACCCCACTGTCCCCATTTGACCAGGGTAATCAAAGATTTTTAAAACTACCATGTGATAAGTTCTCATCCATTCAGTCCCTATTCGACCAGGGTAAGCAGGGTTTGTTGAAACTGTACCTGTGATATGTTCTCTCCCACTCTGTCCCCATTTGACCCGGGTAAGCAGAGCTTGTTGAAACTGTACCTGTGATATGTTTTCTCCCACTCTGTCCCCATTTGACCAGGATAAGCAGAACTGGTTAAAACTGTACCTGTGATATGTTCTCCCCAACTCTGTCCCCATTTGACCAGGGTAGTCAGAGATTGTTAAAACTGTACCTGTGATATGTTCTCCCCAACTCTGTCCCCATTTGACCAGGGTAGTCAGAGATTTTCAAAACTTTACCTGGGATATATTTTAAATCTCGCTGTCCCAATTTGAACAATTATGCCTGTTGACGTTGTATGACCTCTTAAACGATAGAAAAGTATTATTTGCAATGTCGCATGTCTGTTACTCTTTTACATGAACTAGAGCCGAAACTATTTTACCGATAAGACTCAAATTTAGTATCTAGGGATTTTATAATATCTCCAAGCGGATGTTTTGGAATTTGATCTTAACCCTAAAATTAGGGTCAAGTAGTATATTTAAGGGCAAATAAAGATAATTCTTGTCTAGGCCCTGTCTAACATTACAAAATAACGGTACGTCTCATTATCGCATGCAAAATTATTTCGAGAATACTTTACATAAGCGAAAATTTTCAATTTTAATCAAATCCTCACAAACATTTTTTGAGATATTAATACCTTTTTAATATACAAAACTTTTGTTTGAAAGGATATTTTATAAAATATCTATTTTCCTAGTATTAAACGATTTTCTAAATAAAGCTTTGTGAAATCGTGAACTTAAAATGTAACAATGAAATAAAATGTATATGTAACAGTTTAATTCAAATATGATCTTTGGTGAGTTGTGATGGATGTTTTATCTACTCCCACTATGTATATATAGCATTGTATATTATTTGGTTTCATCCAACAACTTAGCACAGTCAGTAGCGTGTTTGTTTACTGATCAGAGTCCCGGGTTCAATTTACGGAATGGCAAAAAAATAATATATTATTGTTGAAATGTGGGCGTACCCTTTCACAGTGATGAATTAACGTCTGGAGACTGGATTTTGTTCCTGTCCTTTTCCTAAGTTAAATCAAAATGCATATGAAACTATAACAGTTATTACTGTAAAATCTATGGATTGAATAACAAAATAACCCAGTCCATAGGATGTAGACAGTAATGGATTACTGTGAATGTAGACCCGTGATATTTTGTTTGCACGCAACATAGTTGTAAACCTTTATGACAGTATCATTTATCGGTATCATCCTGGCAATCAGTTTTAGCGAGTGTCAATCAATTCGATCATAAAAGAGAGCATATATGTGTAATTATTATATGTGACATTTGTCAGTCGAAACATCAACCCTTCACTTTTTGTAGTACTATGCTCGTTACATAATACAAAACATGGATCTCTTATAACACCTATCGTCAACAAAACGTTGGTAGTTAATAATAATTAAAAAAAACTTCGAGAAAAAAAAATGATACAGTGCACTGAACAGACTTTTTCTTTCTTTAAACTTAAAATAGAGACAGTTTCTAAGAACTAGTGGATTTCGGGATACGAAATAATATTTATTGTGGCATAAACAATCATCCAAAGAGCACTAATGCAATAATATAAATTGTTAAAGAGACATTGAGAGAAGAGGAAGAAATCTGTCAACAAAAGAACAAAACAATCAATATCATTCAAAGGCCTTAATCAAATATATGATATATTTGCTTATAGCTTGTAAAATATCAGAACTTTTAAAATATGACTCATTTTCAATAAAAGTTTTTAATTGTAACTAGTACTAACACATTATTATGGTACAAATCTCGAATTGTTGCAGAAATGTTATCAACATTGGAAATTCTTGCCCATCTAAAGTACCTTTAAAGTCATTTTCATGGGAAAATTATGGTTTCCATATTGTTTGTTATGTTGTGCAGTGCCTGGATAGAAAATTTAATCAAAATTGTTAAGATGAATATTGAGAAAATAGTTTGTTTCTTTCTTTTTGCCCGTCACTAAAGTACCTTTCATTTTGCAGTTATATATCAAATTAAAAAAAAGAAATTTTGGGGGGAACCTTTTGAAAACCCTTGATACCAATTTTCAGCCCAATAGGTAAAATGGTTCGGCTCTTGTACAAGATACAGACAGACAGTCAGACCCAAGGAAGTTGAGGTTTTAGGAAGTTCTGTTTAACTACTTACTTAAAACTCACGCGTCCAGTAACATTGAACAAGCTTGATTATAACTCTCCTATATTTGCATAGAAGGAAGGGCCATTATATATATATATATATATATATATATAGTTTTAAAATAATTACTATGTAGGAGGGAAAAAATTAATAGTAGCCTATTTTTTGGCACTCATTAAATTCAAATAATTCCTAGTGTTTTGATCAATTTTTTTCTATACTGGACAGATAGTTTTTTTGAATATATTTTTAATATTTATTTTACAATAGGTATTTTTTTTAAATTTAATTTTAATACACTTACAAATAAATTCAAAATCAATTTGTTTGCATATTTTAGTCCAAGGGCGTAGAATTCCGTTAGACTATTTTACTATGATTTTATCCACTAAGAGTGTTCTTATGGACACCCTTGAAAGGCCATTCAAGTTCCAGTGGCGTCCAGACCAACCAACTTCCACGTCTTCCTATGCCCTTAGCATGCACATAGATTAGTCCGACAAGTAATAGTGAGAAAGTGTATTATAACTCTCTTATTTTATAATTATGTATGATAAAAAAGATACAGAATCTTTTCCAATGTTGTTCCAAGTTATATGTTCGTATTCTTAAGTGTATTTTTATACTCAACCTAAATTAACATGAACATACAGTAATTTTGCCCCCCACCTCCAGACAAAAAACGTTTTGTGGCCCATGAGACCAACTCTTATACAATAAATCAGTAGATATCTTAACTCCCACATGGAATAGAACCCGGGTCCCTTTAGACTTAACGTTGACTCCTTTAACCACTAACTCATGAAAACTATTTGCTTTCAAAGTATATCCTACAATTTGAATCGTCATTAAAATTAACATAACACATCAAGCAACTAATATCTTAATACAATTATTAAATCGAGAAGATAAAGGACAAATGAAATCAAGGAATAATTACATGAATAGGCATTTTTTTTTATTCAACTCTATGCTTCCCATGTGCCATTAGCACATATTCCTCCTCCCTACCCCACGCTCCCTTTTCCCAAAACTCAATTTTATCCTTTCACCCAAAGCTCAACCACTCAACCCCCCCTTCCCTTTTCGGCATCCAGAGAGACGTACAGATAACGAAACTACGATTTACATGAATTTTCGTTCAATTTTTTTCCCGACATTTATATATATGTCTTATACATATAGCTCATCTACGATTGGAGTGTAGCTAGGTGAATGCTAGAAGAACGTTCTTTATTTCAAACAGTGGCTATAGTATTATTAGAAACATTTGATAACACTTTTTTTTTATTGATAGTATGGTATTACTAAACAAATAAAAATAATTTCAAAATTTGTTTACATTAGTTACTTTCAACCAATATTCGCATCCGGCCCCATGGTGTGATTGTCAGTGAACCTGTCTACGAACGGGTTCGATTCCCGACTGGTACCTTGGGTAATTTTCTCTTAAAATGATTCACTCCAATGATCGTCAGGGGTTGGTTAAATTGAGTTCCAGTTAGGTTTAAGATTCCTACTAGCCTACACCTCTATATTCACTATCAATATTATTATTATTATTATTTAGCACCGCGTCTTACTACCCGTTCGGGTTATACGCTTTAAGTACTAATTACGCTAATGAATTAGGAATTGGGAAGGTTGAATTAGAGGAAGTGAACACGCATTTGCGTGGAGGGAGAGTGGAAAACCGTTTAGGAAGAATCCCCACCCCAGTTCAACCGACCGAGATTCGAACCTTGGATCTCCCCGTCCTCAGCAGTCGAGCACCTCAACACGACCAGCGCGTTAGCTAACTACGCCACCGAGGCCTGTCATATTCACTATCATCACATCATCTCGTTACGGGTACGACGTGTTGACAACCACCTATGGTGTACATTGGTCAATGTAACGTTTCACCAAAGTGACGAATAAAGTACACACAGGTGACCAAACTGGATGTTATGTCCCTCCCAGTCAGTAGTGCCATACGCTGAAAAAAAAAGTTAGAATGTTATAAATAAAGGATTATCTACTAGATATCACTACTTTACTTACCAACGCTGCTACCGTAGATGAGATATACATTCTACTCTCTTTCGGTTTATACATTACTTTGTTTTTTATGTGTGTTTTATGCTTGAATTTTTTTTAAATTCACCCTCAATTTTATCTTTTTTGTTTGGTTTGGTTTTTGTTTAGGCCTACCAGAGGTGTGTGTTTTTTTTGTGGGAATGGGGGAATATTTTGTTAAATCTACACATATCTTGTTTTTGTTATCATATTCATTTATTGTGTGCGTGTTATTCTGTTGGAGTGACGTGTAATCAGGTTTATAATTAACAGTATAGAACACGCTTTTGGAATTCCTTGTGTAAATATTTCGAAGCTCAGCGAGCCATCATTAGCTCAGGTTGGATAGGAAAAGAATATATAGAATAGACCAACACCCTGGAAAGTTTTGTAAATTAAATATAAATCCCTTTTACATGAATTTATTTAATGTATTTCCTCTGTTACTAACAAAGACATAACAAAGCTTACAACTTGTAAACCTAATAAAATATTAAACCTTTTAATGGTAGTACTATTGCACTGTATTTTAGAGGAAATAATTGGAATTAAAGATTTTCATTTGATACAAATACAAATGTTTTTAGATAAACCAGTATGTCAGATGATATTGATCCGGATAAATGGGTTTACAGTGATAAATAATAGCTTTACTACATCATACATAATTATTTTTAGCTGCAATGATACCATTTATTTTACATGCTATATTTAAGTACTAAACTATGCCACAAAACCACATTAAAATTAAAGTTGTAAGATTTAAATGCTATAAATGTGTACACTAACCTTCCACCTCTGCATGACGTCATAGAAGGAAAGGTTGAGGAAAATATGAGCTTAGGGAGGAGGAGGATTCAAATATGGGAGCATTGGTGTTCCAAGTTTACTGACAAAAGGATTGTACTGTACCTGCCTTGATATAGAACACCTAATAAATTAATTACTTACCTAAATAGCTCAAAGAGTTAGAACAATGGAATATCAAGTATTCATTTTATGTTCTTGTACGAAGAAAACCGTTTAATTTCAAACCAAGAAGTAGAACTAAAATACATTAAAGTAGTTTGATTTAAAAGTTTTAAAGACTTTATAAATATTGTGAGTTGACCACGGTGCTCTTTGGTTAAAGTGCTCGAATCAAGAACCGATGTTCTTGGGTTAAAACCTAACCAAGGTCGACAGATTTTTCTTGATCTATACAAATTCGTAGCACAACTTCCTTCGGAGGGGAAGTAAAGCCGTCGGTCTCATGGCAATTGTGTGGCATGTGAAATAGCCCTGGAAGGTTTGTGAAAATATCTTTCCCGGCAAAGTTGGTGGGTCGTTTCGTACTCGCTTATAGAAATTCAGTGTGGAAGCCAATGGAAACCACCACATTTCATAAATTCTCCTAGTACATGGGATTTCTAACAGATGGTGCATGCAGTACTAATCAGCCAAAGAGCTGAGTGGATGCTCAGCTCCAGATAAATAGAGGTCACATCATATCAACACTAGGGTTGTTGACTTACGAATAAGAATAAATTATATTGTTAATAACAAAATGGCCAGAAGGTTTGGTGTAATAGTTTATAATCTTGAACCTCACCTGGGAGTTTGGGGTTTAATCCAGACTGTTGGTAAGCTTGTCCAAGCCAACTTTAATTATTGTATAATTCACGTTTTTTTAAGCAAAGCTGAGCGACAGTTGAGACTTTTTGTTATTTTTGTGAAATTCTACATATCAAGATATTTATTTTTCGACACCTCAACAACATTTATATACCACCGAAAACCCTGCCCATACATTCATATCAACTTACTAATAGAGGTTGTTCAGAATCTCATAGCCCAAACTACATATATAGCTTGTTTGGACCAAAATTATTACAAAACCCCTACACACTTACCACCCAGAAACCTATCATAATACTATTAAATTGTGTCCAAAATTTCAGCGTAAAACTCTGGGAGAGCAAAGATGTTCAAGTATGCGTGTACAACAGGTTGCATAGTATTTAGGCATGTAGCACTATATGTCCCAACATCTTGGAGCACGGTATCATAACATATCACAATTAATAGTAAACAACACACCAGTCCATCTAGACATGGGAATACGTTCTGAGGGTCATCATTAACGGGCCTACATCACAGAAAGTATAGTAGCCCCATGGCTTCTTTGGTGCTGACTGAAAGCTGTCAGCTTTGAAAAGTTACCCGACCAAATTATGTATCCCTACGCCGAACCATATGACCCGAAAAAAACATGTGTTTAGCAGTTGTCACTTCTGATGGTAAAAATTTAGGTATATACCTAAATGTTGACTGTCAGAAGTAACCTGTGAGCTGTCAGCCAGCACCAAAGAAGCCATGGGGCTACTGCACTCGCCATTATTACATGCGCAGTACCACACGCCTAACTCTTATGCAACTTGTTGTACAAGTACGCGTGACAGCTTTGCTATCCCGGCGTTATCTGCCGAAACCTTTAGTACAATTTAATGGTATTAGCATAGGTTTCCGGATGTAAGTGTACAGGGATGTTATATTACTTTTGATTTAAAATCACTAATTGTTCAGTTTGCGTCATGAGTTTCAGAACATATTGTATATCGTGTCTATTAAAAATTATTATTATTATTATTATTATTAGCACCGCGTCTTACTACCCGTTCGGGTTATACGCACTAAGAATTAGTAAAATTGATATGATAATCCAGTTAGTAAATTATTTTATTAAAAAAAATGAAGAGAAAACTAAATTCGGTTGTGTAGAACTAGATGGATTACCTTAGAGATAAATCTTTTTAAAAAAAATTTAGGTTGTACATTATTTTATTTTTTTAATGTGGATTTTTTGGTATATATTTTGGTTTACTGTTCAAGCTTTTATTTACAAATCAAATTATGACTGGTTTTGATTAACCCGCTTCAGGGGCCGAATGCTCTAAAGGCGTCACACCTGTGTTATACTGGCCTGCTGAACACGGGAATATTGGGGTTCGAATCTCTATTAGGTATACCGAGGGTGATTTTTCCTAAATGTTTTACAACTCCTCTTCCATGCAAACGAGGGTAGATTGACTCTAAAATTCTTCTGAATCACTACCTCATTATAATAATTATCATATATGCGTATAGCCTAAACAAGCAGTAAGCTACAATTTTTTTTAAAAAGAGTTTGATAAGTAACTGGAGTAATTATTGTCTAAAGAAATCTCTTCGCGTTTCAAATAAATAAATAAATAAATAATTTAATTTGTTTGTACTTAAAATGATGTAAGGCCGGCGTGTCGGCTTTTAAAGATAAACTCAGAAAACACAAACCGCTATATTTTTTTAAAAAAAGGACAAATACCTTATTTCACAATGATAAATGCTTGGTATTGACAGAAATCTAACTTGGACGTTTATACTAGAAGGTAGACGAGTTACTAACAGTTTAAGATATCGCACCAATTAAAACGATCAGCTGTCACAGATGATTTAATTTATTTCTTCTCCCCATTAAGAGCTCGTCACCCATGATAACCCATAGTAGACTCTTCGTTTCTCTTTAACGACGCTCTCTATTGTCATCTATATTTTAAGGAGTTTCAGAGTGGCATTGTGAAGAACTAGAAGGGAGCGAACAATAGTTTGTTGAACATTTCCTAAAATTAATAAATTACATTTTCATTTCGAGGAAACAGTAATCAATGTGTCCTTTGTGTTTGACCCCTTCCACCCTACATTCCCCTATCAATACAGACAAGAAAGCGAGGTACGGCAGCAGCCAGCATCTATTGGTCCAGGCACAACGGTAGATGAAGGATGCTCTCTTCATCAGGCGTAGCTAAGCTGCAGGGTAATGAGATTTCATCTCCTCTTTCCAAGTCTATCTTCGCTCTTTTTTTTTATTCATCTTTCGTCCCTCCCACACACTTTCTTGCCTCCTTTCCTTTCGGATCGTTTCCTTTCTGCCACAGTCCTGTAACCTAGGTAAACACGTTTACTAGGATAGTCTACGCATGCGCGCGTACACATACCACTGGCGCAGACTAGCGGTCGTAAGGTAAAAGTTTTTAGTTTGAAGCTATATTCGCGCGAATGAAAATATCTCGTTAATAAACCACTGAACTTTCAATTAGCGCTAGTGTAGCAATTTTAAATGATACAAGGGCCATGTTTTGGGAACAATTGTGTACACTAGCTAATAGACAATTAGTTACCCGCAACTGGCTTTGTTTGCAATAATTTTATAAATAATACACGTTAATATATGATGGCTCTTTATTGCTAAATTTGGTTGGAACTGGCGATGTTCAATTAGTTCATATGGGTTATAGTTGTTTGTAAATACTCCATAATCCCTAGACATATATACAGTATTAAGTTTGTCAAAAATATAACCAGTTCTTTTCATTCTTATAATAGGTGACCTGGCGGTCTAGGTGTAAGGTGTCAGACTTCTGTGTTGGGGGTTCGGTGTGCAATCCTCGGTCCCGGCACAGATTTATCTGATTACCAAACCCTTCCTTCATCTCTGACAAGACATCTTGTGAATGTGGGTAATGCCAGGCCTCCTCTACCGTGGTTCGGATTCCACGTTAAACTGTAGGTCCTCCATTTCATCTCACCATCACCCTACCATTACATATTAGCGTAAGTGCGTATAACCCGGACGGTAGTAAGATGCGGTGCTAATAATAACAATAATAATAATAATTCATTCTTATAATATAATTAATATGAATACATCGCATTGCGTGCTTTGTGTTGGATATATTTTTAAATGACTTATTCAGCAGACTAACCCACACCATTCTCATTTGATTTTTGTACTCTTAGGTTCACCTGTTAATGATAATAATAATATTTAGCACCACATCTTACTACCCGTTCGGGTTATACGCTTTAAGTACTAATTACGCTAATGGATTTGGAATTGGGAAGGATGAATTAGAGGAAGTGAACTCGCATTTGCGTGGAGGGAGAGTCGAAAACCATTTAGGATAAACCACCCCCAGTTCACCCGACCGAGATTCGAACCTCGGATCTCCCCGTCCTCGGCGGTCGAGCTCAACACGACTCGCGCGTTAGCCAACTACGCCACCGAGGCGGGTCACCTGTTAATGGTTACTGGGCTTAGGTTGAGGTATTGTTTCATAGAGCCGTTTCACGCGAGGCAAACATCGTCGGTAAACTAACCCCCCTGTTGATTAACATAGAGGTATATTTGGGGTTTTACATGAAGCAACCAAGTTGCCCGCCCTATCAACAGTCGCTAATAGGTTTCCCCACTATTGGCAATTTGTGGAATAGTTGCCCGTCAGGACAACTATCGCACACCAGGCGACTACTTGGTTAATTACGTGTTTATATTATGACATTCACATGGGGCAATAATTATTGCCGGCCAGTACCGTCCCTAAAGTGGTGGCAACCTCTAGGCACCTGTTGAATTTTATTCGTGGTAGTGAAAGTTATTTGGTTATCTATTGTTGGTTTGTTTTTGAGTGCACGTTTAAAACTTGAACCGTGAATTGGAGATGAATTTACCGGAAGTATTAAATGTTGATGTTTTTATAACTGAAGTGGAATAGCGACCAGCTATTTGGAATTTATCAGTTGATAATTACTCACACAGGATAGTAAATAGGGAATGCCTGAAAATAAATCATTCGGAGATTTGTTCCGGGCTTTCATGAAAAGACGCATGACGAAAAAAAAAACCTTGGTAAGTGTCTGCCTTCATAATTTTTATTCTCTCACATTTCTGAGAAGTTCATCAAAATACGTCACTGACATCCGAGAATACTTAGAAACTCTATCATAATTTAATCGAAGATTTTCATAATTGGTATAAAAGAAACCCTTTCCAACCGTTCAATAATATACGGATGGTCATAAAATATCCGCATTCATCTTGTGATTTTCCTTCGAGTTCGCCTTCTCTTTAGGAGCAAAAAAGAAAAAAGAACCCCGTCCTCCGAATCCATAATCACAACTGACCTGGTTTTTCGTGTAGGTCCTACTCTGGTTAGGTAGGTACTTGTTTTCCTGTTTCAGAGCGATAGTTATCGGTGATTTTTGCCAGGTGATGGTTGCCCCGTGTGAAACAGCTCTTAATATATATTATGTATGGCCCACCTCGTTTTTTTTATGTGAGTCTTTTTGGAAGTGTTGTTGCTTACTTTCTCTATGCATGGACCACCTAGCTCTTTGTATGTGTGTCTTAGTGTAAGTGTTGCTTACTTTATCTATCCACGGACCACCTAGTTCTTTGTATGTGAGTCTTAGTGGAAGTGTTGTTGCTTACTTTATCTATCCACGGACCACCTAGTTCTTTGTATGCGAGTCTTAGTGGAAGTTTTGTTGCTTACTTTCTCTATGCACGGACCACCTTGTTCATTGTATGTGAGTCTTAGTGGAAATATTGTTGCTCACTATATTTATGTATGGCCCAATTACATTTTGAGTACAACTACACGAGACAGCCACTTGGCCATAACTCATTAATAATACATTTATATATATATAATCGATAGGAGCATAATGGAATCGAGAATTTTAAATTGAGCTCTTGTTTGTTCAATGATCTAATCTTTTCACTAAATAGAAATACGACGTTGCTTGTTTGATGAATTAAAAACCAACCATTTAGAATATTTTTTTCTTGTTTCTTATTATAGATATACTTATACCTCTATTTATACTTTTAATCAAAACATGGTCGGAAAATATCTACTAGGCATTTTTCTCGAATAAACCAAATAGCCTGAGTTGTAGACGATTTAAAATATAATGCATCTACAAAAAAATTACTTCAAGATATTAAAAAAAATGTGACGTAAGAACAGTTTAAGAATTATTTAAGATCTTATGGTTTTTGCATCAAAGTTATATTTTTAAAGCTCACCAAATAAAACGTAAATACATTAATATAGGACATCCTATTTTGACTTTCTTATACGTCACAGCTAGTTAACGTCGATTAAGTTGCGTGTCATATAGGCCTATTTTCATTAAAATATATTATTGCGACATTATTACCACTACAAAGCGCTAGTGCTAGAAATTACATCATAATGACGTAAATGACTAGGACTTTGCGATAGGCAGTATACAATCAAGTCGTGGGACCGGGTATTTGGTTAGACCATTGTCTCACACAGAATACGTCTTGTTTCTGCTTCGTACAATGAACTAATTCCACCTCTCAAAGAATCCTTATAAAGCAGCACAAGGCATTAACTGACTTGACTGTAACTACGTGTGGCTTCATTAATTCAATAACGGCGACACAAAATAATTATAATTGGGAAAGGGCAGTCTGACCATTGTGGGGGGGTTAGTAATTAAGATCTTTGGTTCATTTTACTCTCTTGTATAGATTTTTTTTTCAGCATCGCGTCTTACTACCCGTTCGGGTTATACGCTTATGTATTAATCGCACTAATGATTTTATGGATGAGGAAAGTTGTATTTGATAGTAAGAGTAGGCCTACCCACATTCGTGTGGAGGGAAAGTGGAAAACCATTTTGGAAATAATATCCTCAGTAAGGCCTGACGAGATTGGGGGAGCGGGGAAGTCATTCAGGGTCGCAGTCTTGAGGCCCGGCATGGTAGGCCCTATTGTTTACTTAATTTTAACTCAAATACAAAATATATTAATTTTTAAGACCTCAGAAATGATATTGGTTTTACGGAATACAAATATCTACATTTTGTTTAAGTCAACAAACTGCTTAAGTTATATTTTTAGCGTTTAATACTGTGCGATCCAAAAATTTATTTTTGTCTGCATTATTTGGTGATCGATGGTGATGATGGTAACGACGGTGATGTTATCGCAGTGCGCGGGTGTCGCTCATGGCCCGCAACAAACTAATAGTCTACTAATAGTACAAAATGAGTTCATATGTTTTTATTACGGCTGTGAAACTCATATTTAAAAAAAATTGTTTTAAGATATGATTTGAATTTTTAAATTTGTCCCTGGGAACCGTGATTTCTCTTCTTGAACTTGTCCCTGAGGCCCATGATTCCTCTCCATGAACTTGTCCCTGGGCCCCATGATACCTTTCCATGAACTTGTCCCTGGGGCCCATGATTCCTCTCCATGAATTTGTCCCTGGGGCCCATGATTCCTCTCCATGAATTTGTCCCTGGGCCCCATGATTCCTCTCCATGAATTTGTCCCTGGGCCCCATGATTCCTCTCCATGAATTTGTCCCTGGGCCTCATGATTCCTCTCCATGAATTTGTCCTTGGGCCCCATGATTCCTCTTCATGAATTTGTCCCTGGGCCCCATGATTCCTCTCCATGAATTTGTCCCTGGGGCCCATGATTCCTCTCCATGAATTTGTCCCTGGGGCCCATGATTCCTCTCCATGAATTTTTCCCTGGGCCCCATGATACCTCTCCATGAACTTGTCCCTTGGGCCCCATGATTCCTCTCCATGAATTTGTCCCTGGGGCCCATGATTCCTCTCCATGAATTTTTCCCTGGGCCCCATGATACCTTTCCATGAACTTGTCCCTTGGGCCCGTGATTCCTCTCCATGAATTTGTCCTTGGGGCTCGTGTTTTCTCTCCATGAATTTGTCCTTGGGGCCCGTGATTTCTCTCCTTGAATTTGTCCTTGGGGATCGTGATTTCTCTCCATGAATTTGTCCTTGGGGCTCGTGATTTCTCTCAATGGATTTGTCCTTGGGGCTCGTGATTTCTCTCCATGAATTTGTCCTTGGGGCTCGTTATTTCTCTCCACGGCCCTATCCTCTGTACACCCGACCGATATTCGAACCGCGATCTCCCCGTCATCGACAAGTTAGTCTACTGCGAGAGTAGCGCCTTAGACCATGTGATCACCAGGGGACTATATTACACAATCAATATTAATTTGTGTTTATTGAAGTTTTTTTTAAATTGGCCTTGAATATTCAGTTGGCTATCTTGGTATCGTTTTTAACGATAAATAAGAATACGTTTTAGTTTTTACTAATTGAAAAATTTTAGGGGTATTTTACAAACAACTTATTTTTGAAAATTTATTATTAATTTGTTAAAATATATTTGAAATTTAGTTTGAATTGTATATATATAACGAGTGTTTATTGGGATTATTATGATACTGTGTTTGTTTTCATAAGGGAGATTTACTTATAGGTTGTTTAATGATGACCTATTTTTGATTATTATATTCCAAGACTGATTACCAAACCCTTCCTTCACCTCTGACAAGACATCTTGTGAATGTGAGGAATGCCAGGCCCCCACCGTGGTTCAGATTCCACGTTAAACTCTAGGTCCTCCATTTCATCTCACAATCACCCTACCATTACACATTAGCGTAAGTGCGTATAACCCGAACGGGTAGTAAGACGCGGTGCTAATAATAATAATAATAATAATAATAATAATAATATATTCCAAGAGCTAATACAAGATATGAGAATGTTTGTTGCGATTGTTTAGTACCATTTATTTTATATTCTTAAAATTCATCTTCTCTCCTTGATTGAGGTAATCAACGAGTCTCTTTTGTGGTCATACTTTTCCACTCCTCCATTCCACTTTGTGTTCAATATCACTTAATAAACTTTTTTTTTCTCTCACAATGTGACCTATCATTTTGTTCTTTATTCTTAGAATCATCTCAAGAATGTTACTGATTTTATTGACTATGCTTAGATCTTCTTCCTCAGTCACCCAAAATATCCACTTTATCCTTTATATTCTCCTCAAGCACCACATATCAAAGTCTTCGAAATATTTATGATCATCGTACTCTTAAAATATGTCCCACGCTTATCTCGAAACAAAAGAAATATCGAACTTTATATGTAAAGGGAGGATCTAATAACGAACGCTCCCCGACTTCGAATCACGTGACATTGACCACAAGGGAATTCTTTGAGAACAAAAGTATCTCAAAGCTCAAAAGATTTTTTTATACTCGGTAACTTTTTTTTTCAGCGCTACGTTTTACTACTTCTTTAATACATACTCATACAGAGGAAGTGTACCACTATTTGCGTTGAAGGAGAGGGAAAAAAACACCTTCATTACACCCGACCAGGATTGGAACCTCCGATCTCCCTGTCTTCGGAAGTATAGTCTAACATGAGATCGGCACCTTAGACCATGTGGCCACCGAAGGAGGTCAGTATCATCGATGAGGCTTAGAACATGAACCATGCTACCATCTATATTCTATTACACATTCATATTCAGACTAGGGATGTGTTATCGAAAGAAAAGTATCGATACTGTACTCATGTAAAATATCGGAAGAAAAATATCTATACCGTACTAGTATCGAAAAAAAAGTATTGATAACAGTAAAAATCGGTATCGAAATTTTAATCTAGAATTTTTTTATTAAGTAATAATTTCAACTTTAGCATAATAATAATAATTTTTCATATTTATTAAAACACTGAAAATTATAATTATTTAACCATATTATAGAATATTTAGGTTGATAGCGTCTATGTTATGTGAACTTGAAAGATACGAAATATAGTATTGCATAATGGATATTACGAAAGGTTTTACCCTGCCAGCTTTCAAAATATTTATGAAAATTTAGCTGATAGAAAGTTATTTAATAGGTGAATGAGATTGTTAAAATATTTTCTTTCAATCTATTTTGTACCCTTCTTTAACCATTGCAAACATTTAATCAACTCATGAATGAAGACAACCAATAAGTGTTTTTTTTTTATATCGATCCGATATCGGAGTGTTGATTACTACTATCAGTAAAAGTATCGGAAAAAATGAATCGAGAAAAAATATACTAGTATCTAAAGGAAAATATCGATATTAATAAAGTATCGATACTTTTTTTCATATCCATAACTCCAACTCGTTTCATTCCGCGGGAGGGAAGCCATTGCTGCGGTATTCTGGGACCGGAGTGTACTCGGGTTATGCAGATATTGCATCGCCCGGGCCCTTCCCCTCCCCTAAACCCCTGATTCCCTGAACAGGTCCAGCCCCTTCACCTTCTCACCACCCCTTCACACGTTGTTGCACTTTGATCCCAGGGGGCAATTGCGGCTGCACGCAACTATTCCGGATTGTCCGCTTTAAGAGGGAATATGTGGAGATGGTGGCTGCTATGGAATTGGGGGGATGACGATGTCATCTAAGAGGTCGCTCACTGCTTGTCATTTATTGTAAGTGAGCTCTAAGGATCTGTCAACGTTTATACTCTCTTGTAAGTGATCTCTAGAGACTGGCCAATGTTTGTACTCTCTTGTAAGTGATCTCTAAGGACTTTTCAACGTTTATACTCTCTTTTTAAGTGATCTCTAGAGACTGGCCAATGTTTGTACTCTCTTGTAAGTGAACCCTAAGGATTTGTCAACATTTATACTATCTTGTAAGTGATCTCTAAGGAGTTGTCAACGTTTGTACTCTCTTGTAAGTGATCTTTACAGACTGGTCAATGTTTGTACTCTCTTGTAAGTGAACTCTAATGATTTGTCAACATTTATAGTCTCTTGTAAGTGAACTCTAAGGATTTGTCAACATTTATACTATCTTGTAAGTGATCTCTAAGGAATTGTCAACGTTTGTACTCTCTTGTAAGTGATCTCTAGAGACTGATCAACATTTTTACTCTCTTGTAAATGATCTCTAAAGGCTGGTAGATTCTTATGGTCCCTTTTGAGTGAATTTTAGAGGACTGTCAACGATCATCTTGGGATTAATTTCTTAAATGATTTGTGGCGTCAATGCTACCTTATTAGTAAGTCATATCGGCTTATTGTTGTGTATGCTCCTTTTTGAATGATTAAATAGGTGCTAATAAACTTATAACGATTCAAATTTGTTTACAAACACGGTATTGGGAGCATCTATGTGCTACGCTATGTGATCTAGTTAATTATAAACTGTATATAACTGTTTATTCTATTTGTTAATGTTTTAATTACGTCAAATATGTACGGTGCATGTATGTGTATAGCGATTGTTGTAAAGTATATGAATCGAATGGTGAAGAAATAGGCAATGATTCACTCTACGACGGTAGTCTGGAAGCCAACATGACGTAAAAACAGTGTGTTACTGTATGTTTGAGCTCAAAATCTGTTAGATTGATTAAATAAAGGTTCCTGCTTATTCATTCAGAAATAATAATAATAATATTTTGCGTCTGGGCTACATCACCCCTAGCCTAGTAGTGGAAATATTAGCCATTAATGTGCCATTGTCCAGGGCACACCCGAATATACTAATTTCTCGATGTCCTGATAATATGAGGTGATTGCAATAGTGAGTATTAAGGTGCGGAACCAGTGGAAACACAATCTAACTTAAGCCTAACATAATCCTGAAGATCGTTGAGATAATTTCCTCTTTGGGCACAATACCCAAGCTACCAGACGGGAACCTAACTTGGGACCCCTATGTTTGTAGCCAGGAGGTCTGGCCACTAAACTACGGGGTCGGTTTATTAAAAAAAAGAGCTAGACTCATATCTAATCTCTAAGTTACCATGTTGTGATAACATAGTTAAAATATTTAGTGATTTAATATACCAAAATATGAAAAACTATATTGTAATGAAAACCTATATTTTAGAACTTTATTTTACTCCATACTTGGGTTATATGGATATATAATTATTCCGTTAATGTGTTAGTAATGACTACAGTTGAATTTAGAAGAAGTGCACATCCATTAGCGCGGAAAGCGAGTGGGAAACAATGTATGTAAATTAACACCTTTAATTCCCATGACTGGGAACCTATCCCCAATCAATCCTTCACCGGTAGTCCAGTCTACTGTGAGAATGATGCCTTAGACAATATACTCATCAAAGCAGGAAAAATATATTAACTGTTACTTGATTAGTGAGTCAATTCTAAGGATATATACTAAAAATAATAATCAATATTTTCGTATATAAAATCACCGAAAAAAATTCCACTTAATTCAGATATAAATTCAATCTTTATCTTTTGTTAACAATATAATTATATTATACTATAAACGATACATTTCTACTGATACTAGAAATGAGTAAAGTTTTTAAATTATATTTTTCTATACTAAAAATATCCATGAGTAAATAGGACAAAGTATATGGAAGAATGTACAATAATATAATAATTACATATAGCACCGCGTCTTATTACCCGTTCGGGTTATACGCTTTAAGTACTAATTACGCTAATGGATTAGGAATTGGGAAGGTTGAATTAGAGGAAGTGATTCCGAATTTGCGTGGAGGGAGAGTGGAAAACCATTTAGTAAAAACCTCCCCCAGTTCACCCGACCGAGATTCGAACCTTGATCTCCCCGTCCTCAGCAGTCGAGCTCAACACGACTAGCGCGTTAGCCAACTACGCCACCGAGGCGGGTAAGAGTGTACAATTCTACCGTGTGGTTAAAGATATAATCTTGCGATGGAATATAGGAAGAGAAACAAAAACTTTTGTTTTATAAGGCATGTTATTATCCAGTATTGACATACGGCTCTGGAACCTGGACATGGACGAAGAGAGATTTAAATAGATTGCAAGCAGCAGAGATGAGCTTTCTGTGAAGCATGGATAATGTAACAAGAAGAGACAGGTTAAGGAATATAATAACTAGGGATGGTTTAAAAGTTATATCATTAGAAGAGAAACTGAAGAGAAAAAAAGGTTGCTGTGGTTAGGCCATGTGATGAGAATGGAGAAGGACAAAAAGCCTGGCAGAACTAAGAGAAGGGTAGAATACCTATTGGAAGACCACGGACAAGGTAGATGGACCAAGCGCAGAACGATTTGGAAGCTAAAGGAGAGGACTGCAGACGTTTGGAGAGGGAGGAATTTGGAGAGATCTACAGGAATGGAAGAGGATGTGTCAGATGACCCGCAGAGGTGGAAACGTACGAATGATGATGATGATGATGATTAAAAATAAGTAAAATATGTATTACACTTATTTTGATACCTCCCTGAATAATATTTTAAACAAAGGAGTCAGCTTATAAACCAGTGAACACGATGTGTCAGAAGTATTAAGAGTTTTACCACCGACACACTTTCTCTTATCTCTGACGTCCTCACCTCGGAGCTTGTGGTGAGAACTAACTCATCTTGGAGAATCGACCGCAACCCAAATACTGAGCCGGTCTTGAAAATAATAACCCCAGAGGAATTAAACTAATCCTATGTTGATGTCGCACTTTTATCTGACAGTGTGGAAAATAACAGACATATATTTTTATCTCAACTAGCAAGACGTGAAAAATGTTGATAAAGTTGTGGTAAAAGGTGACGAGAGAAAAAGGCCACTCTTTATACAGCTATTTTTAAAAAAATATATATATTTTGGTCAAAATATTATTATTATTAGCACCGCGTCTTACTACCCGTTCGGGTTATACGCACTTACGCTAATGTGTAGTGGTAGGGTGATTGTGAGATGAAATGGAGGACCTACAGTTTAACGTGGGATCCGAACCACGGTGGAGGCCTGGCATTCCCCACATTCACAAGATGTCTTGTCAGAGGTGAAGGAAGGGTTTGGTAATCAGATAAATCTGTACCGCGACCGAGGATTGAACACCGGCCGCTAGTACAGTAGTCTGACACCTTACCCCTAGACCGCCAGGTCACCTTTTTTGGTCAAAATAGATCTAATAGCTATTATCAAGTAGAAATATATTCTAATTTTCTTCACATGGTTACCTCAACCGATTTTGAATATCTGTCAAAGGTGTCCTAGATTTTTGTTCAGCACCACGTCTTACTACCCGATCAGGTTATTCACATATGTACTAATTACGATAGTAATAATAATAAATGAGCCAGGTATGAAGAAGTTTGAATTAAGATAAAGTGTACCCGCTTTCGCATGGAGGGAGAGAATAAAACCATTTATTAAAAAAACTCGGTACATCCGACTGGGATTCGAACCCCAATCTCCCTGTGATATCAAGTCCAGTCTATTATGAGAATGACGCCTTAGACAATGTGGTCATCAAATCAGGTTTTTCCTGGAATTTAGTGGAAAATTTTTCTCTTAATTTAAAAGTTTCTCACCTAATATCACTATGCTGTACACAAATATTCAACAACTGCTGATATCTCCATATGAAGAAAATTAACCTGTTTATTTTTACTGGAGCAATATTTTATTTATTTGTGCAAAATAAAAGGTTTTACTATATTTTATTCCTAAATCAACTTCTTACTACCCGTTCAGCTATAAAAACTACCTTCCACGATGGAGGTAAACGCAAGGGGCGGTTACTACTTTAATAGTTTTTTTATAAAAAAATACTTTATACATCCAAATTAAATAGTTAATAACGGATAAAATGATAAGCTGTTAAAATAATAAACAGAAAATTTAACAGAATTTGTATATTAGAGGAATGTTTGATTTAGTTTGTTCCAAAACGTTTATCTAATATAAAAACTAGCCGTCCCCGTTGTGTAATGGTCAGTTCACCTGGCTATGGGTCTAGGGGTTCTGGGTTCAGTTCCCGGATGGCACCTTGAGTCTTTTTCTCAAAAGGGGACTTACCCCAACGGTCATCACGGTTTGGTTGATTGGGATTATGCCAAATTTAAAAAAATTTCACTGGTTCCACACCCACATACTCACTATAACTTTCAAACTCACTATCACCATCACACTCACTATTTCCCTCATTCTCACTATCACCATCACACTCACTATCACCCTCATTCTCACTATCACCATCATACTCAGTATCACCCTCATTCTCACTATCTCTCTAATAATCACTATCACCCTCATATTCCCTATCACCATTACACTCTCTATCACCCTGATACTCACTATCACCCTCATTCTCACTATCACCATCATACTTACTATCACTCTAAAACTGTAAATAATATTCACCATATGTATCAATTTTTTTATTATTTTTTTAACTGAACCTTTTTTTCATTCTCCATGAACAACACCACTGATGCTTCCATGCTATCATTCATTCCTCTATACGCTGTTACGTGGATTTTATCTGATTATTGTAATTGTTTGGTTGCGATGACAACGGTTTCTTATAGGAAAAACAAACCTGATGGTTTTTTGATAGTAAACCTGTATTGGTGTATAGTAAACCTGTTTTTGTGTGAGTTTAAAGTTCAATTTTGTCTTATTTTTCTTCATATTCCTACTGGTANTCCAGACTGCTTGGCATCAGAATGAATATAAATCCTGTCTATACTAGCTGCCAAAAGTGAGCGACATTAATCTTTAAATATTTGTATGGTGACGCCTGCTGATTGGTCGAGTCTTTTAATCAAGAAGGAAAATTGAAGGAATATGTATACATGTGAGAACTTTATATTTACAAGCACCTGACTCAGGACTACAGTTACTTATTCAATTTTGGTTTATTAAGACATTTTGATTTGTAGTTAAATAAGCTGGCAAGAGGATCGACACATCTTGATTCATCTAAACTTCTTAACTACTGTTTATTGGTACTGATAGAGGATCATACTAAGCAACTTATAAAATAAGATCAATATTTGCGTTATTTTTCTAATTAATTAGTCATTTCTAAGGAACTGAATCCCAAAATAATAATATGTAACCTACTTTTAGAATCCTAAAACTGTAGCATTAATATTATGAATTATTTTGGCATCAAATAAGTAGTACATATTTTTGGTAGTTTTTTTCCGTTAGTAAAATTAAAATTTTGTGAACACTAATGAAGTGATCATTCTTTTTTTCTCATACCGACACAATATATTACATTGCTTTATATTTTTTGGTTCCCTACCCAAATTTTTATAATCTAACTTTTTAAAACAAGAACCTTGCAGCACAGTGGTTATACTCTAATAGGTAATTCACCATGGTAATTCCTTTTGTCTCGTCCTGGTTACACTAGAATCACAGAAGTACCAACCTAAGCATTTCACCACGAATACCTTGAGAGGTGGAGTCTCGCCTAGGTGTTTTACCGATTGAAAGGCTCGTGAGGGTAGAGAAAGGGGTATTTTTTATTATAATACTCACTATCACCATCAACTCATCTCATCGAGACACGGAAAGGTCCTCCACCGAAAGGATGTACGGTTATTATATTCAGCCGTCACCTGGGTGACGGTACATTAATACTAGCTAAACATTCCACAAAATTGGGCTACAAATTGATGTACCCCAGACGCGCAGTATTATTATTTCTATAAAAACTACAAAAATACGGTATTTAACTCAAATTCCTTCCCATTCCGTCTTAATCTTTAAAGGGCACAGTAGGAGAGTACTGGGAGGCATTGCAGTATAACAAGTTCGATCAGATGGGCGAATACTCACCCTCTGCCCTGTTGGACTCTAACTCCAGTACACTTTTGTCATGACCTACTCTCTCTAAAGCACAATTCCACGGACTGAACGGAGGTGTGGTTTAACTTTCTGCTCAACAAGAAAGCCATGCCCAGGAAAAACAAGCAAAGACGACTCCACGCCTCTAGTTATCATTTCCGCCACCTGAACTATTCCAGCGCTTTCTTATAGTTCCAGAGGGGTCCGTTATCTTTCCCCACGCTGCCCAGTCTCCTCCCTTCCACTCCACTCTCCCCTCCTTTTCCCCTCTTCTTCCCCTACTCTCTGAGGGCATGTCAGTTTGTGTTCTCGCTATATATTGTGATGATTTGTTAGTATTGATACTCATTGTATCATAGGCTTTCAAAAGATGAGAGTGGCAATTTAAACTCAGACTTAATTCTATTTCGGCTTAATATGTGGATATCTCTTCAAAAGTGTTGATTAGGACTTATAAATTTTGATGGTCAATTATGGGACTTTTTTTTTGGGGGGGGGAGGTATCAACGTGGTTAATTTGTAACCACGTTCCCATTCTATTTAACTTTACTGGGACACTTAACCTTTGTTCATATGTGAGCTTACCTTCTATTTTCGCCGCCAGGTGGCTAACCTTGGGGTGCGCTCTTACCGCCTTTCTGGTTAATTGTTTGCATCATTAGCTAGGGACCATATTTTAGGGATATTAACTTTAATTGTATACTTTATCTTTTATTATTATATGAGAAGCACTTACTTAATTGTTCACATTATGCATGTTACCTTGGTTACCTTGGCTGCCTTAAGTGGATAAAAGGAAAGCTGACCGCCTTTAATTTTGTCTTTATCTCTTGGGGCTTCATTGCTAGACAGCGCACTTAAATTCAACGCTGTTCTTACATCATTAAGATGCGCGCGAACTTATTTGTAGTGGTAAGATATGTACTTGTTGTTCTACTTTATCGCGTGCCTCTATTTGCATCACTGCACGGAGTTTTGCACTAGAGGTGGGGGAACTTTATTATGAATTTGCTGTGTGATCTTGGAATCCTTTGTTATTATAATGCCCAGAATGTTGACACCATTATAGGTTAACTCGTGGATATTAAAGTCTTCATCTTAGAAAGCTCTAGTATATATATTTATATAGTAATGTGATATACTTGTTTAATATTGATACCTTCCCCTTTGGGAACTCATGGTGATATTTAGATATTAATGCGATCTTACTGTTCATTATTAAAGTCTTTGGCTTTGGACATTCTAGTCAATTTTGGTATTAATGAAATATTATGTTATATATTGAAGTCTCTGACTTTGAAAATTCTAGTCAATTCTCATATTTTAATATATATTATATTTAATATCAAAGTATTCAACTCTATTCGCGCCAACCAATATTTCTATATTTATATTTTGTTATTGTATATCAACCATTTCTCTTATGTCCAATATGGGAAATGCAAGGTTTCCACCGTGGTTCGGATTCCACATTAAACTGTAGGTCCTCCATTTCATCTCACAATCACCCTACCATTACACATTGGCGTAAGTGCGTATAACCCGAACGGGTAGTAAGACGCGGTGCTAATAATAATCTTATGTCCAATAAAATATACTGTTATTCTCTTATAACTCCCTGACTATTTCTCAAAAAGGTGGTTACAGGAGACGTTTAAAAATCCCTGAGAGCCAATCAGTTTGCATAACTAACAGATTAAGGTGTGCATCCATATACAAGCAGAGAGCTGAGTTTAATGTGAGATTATTTGAAAATAGCTCGTTAAATGCAAAGATTGTGTGTAGTAATTTTCGTTGTTTGTTTGATTTTTTTTTCCCTGCGCGACACTGACTATAAATTATGCATCGTAGCAATAATATACAATATCAGTTTATCTACAATAAAATTAAATACCCAGCTGTTTTAAGTTAGTTTTGGTAATCATCTTTGGTCAAAATACGATAGCGTGTGAATTGTTAAGACACTCAAGAATTATCTACTAGAAATTTTTTTTATAAAATGTGATTAAAGCCTTATTATAATTTGCTTCATGCAATATTGAATAAAAATACAATTTCTTTGTCAACATTTTTAGTCTTATACCTAACTTACATCGAGATGTGTATTTTGGATTTTTTATATTTCGTGTTTTAGTCTTTGAAGTGTTTTATTTAAGTTTCGATCGGTCAATATCAAGGGAAGTTAAGCACTTTAGATCATTTGGTAGCGTGTTTTTCTATTGTGCTAGGGGTCCTGTTTGATTCCCGACGTAGGGAAATATCTATCATTGGTGAAATGTAGATTTCCCCTTTTTGAGTCATGAATTAATGGAAGGGGGCTGGGTGTTGAGTCTGTTTTAGATTTAAGATAATTTCTGTTTGCTGATATCGGTTGGTTCAGAAAATGCAATTTAAATATACCTATCTCATATAAATTAGATTTAAAAGAAACCAAAACTTGAGAATATTTGTCTTAAGGAATTTCCCGCTATCTAGAACCAATTAAACTATTGGGTTGTTGAAAGGTTTGCCTAGCTTTGGCTAGAGTTGAATTAAACTTTGTAATTTGTTAACTACAGCCTACTAAAACATATAAAACAATGTGTGGTAGAGGGAAAAAAATCAATAATCTTTAAGCTATCATATAATCGATATCCTTCCAAAAATCATATATATTTATATGTATCACAGGCATATGAATATATATCCAAACATCAAATTTAAACAACATTTTTAAAGTGAATTAAAAAGTATAATTCATTTATAGACTACCCTTAATTCTAGATATATAATCAAAATCACAAGGGCTATGACCATATAATTTTTAAATAAAAACCATTAATGAAATTCAGATTAAAACAGCTGTATCCCTAGTTACAGATATAAAATATGTGAGATAAATTTGGAAGACCCAATTATCTAAGTTATGGGACACATAAAATGTCTAAACTCGTCATTATATCAGTGTAAAAGGTTCACGATTATAATAATAAACTACTTGATTTATATGAGTTAGTAAAATGTATTCTACCAGTGTTACTTTTGACAAATAATATTGATGCCAGTAAATCAATTTTCTTCCCCCTCCCTTTTAATCAAGCGCTGGTCAACAGGCGAGACCTATAACAGTCTAGCACTGAAGTTACATAAACATATATTATGGCTTGCAAACTAAAATAAATAAATATATCATGTTTATCTACAGACAATTACAATAAACAGGACCTGGCGGTCTAGGGTTAAGGTGTCAGACTTCTGTGCTGGCGGCCGGGGTTCAATCCTCGGTCCCGGCACAGATTTATCTGATTACCAAACCCTTCCTTCACCTCTGACAAGACATCTTGTGAATGTGGGGGATGCCAGGCCTCCACCGTGGTTCGGATTCCACGTTAAACGGTAGGTCCTTCATTTCATCTCACAATCACTCTACCATTACATTTCATCTCACAATCACCCTACCATTACACATTAGCGTAAGTGCGTATAACCCGAACGGGTAGTAATACGCGGTTCTAATAATAATAGAATAAACATATTTAATAGATGGAACTTGGTAAGAAGGATAGCAGGGAAAGTAGATTGTATTCACCAATGACAATAGTTTTCAGGGAACAGTTCATACTAAACAAAATGTAATTAGTAATAATATAGTGATTCATATTTTCCAAAGTTGAATATGAAAAAAAGTATTTTATTATAATGTTTATTTTGTGAACCAACCTAACTGTTGCGGCTCCACAAATAATTTGACGCATGCACGTGGCCAGTAAATCTCCAGGTTGGCTTTCATATAGGTCTTCTGGTCGTTTGATGTTCTGGTTAGCTGACTTCCGGTTGAGCTACGTTCTACTAATCTGTACAATATTACAGCAATATCTGTATATACTCATATTTCCTCTATTAAACTGGTAATATAATGTTGGGCTTAACTTTGCAATTGTACTAGCCTACTCAACAGCTGGCTATGACGAAAGATCTTCTTTATTGTTCATGCAAAAGGCGATGCGCTAACATGGTAGGAAGAGCATTTTAGAAAAAGCAAACAAGTTTTTATTCTGCTGCAAACATTGATAAAATTCAACTAATTTTTAACTTTATTCCCTACTTACTTAAGCTATGGCGCTAGTAACAAATAAAACTATATATACTGCACTTGCATAAATACTCCACCTCTCCCTATCTTGACATATTTCTATACAGTTGAGGTGAAATGGAAGGGGATGCAAGAAGAGGTGTTTTTAGTAGTTTTTTTGATTTCTTTTGCAGTTTGCATATTATTGGTAAAATTAAATAAAATATTGTTCCAGTAGAAACTAAGAGTCTAATTTTCTTCACACGGTGACCTGAAAATTTCTCGAATATCTTTCTTTGTCCTATAATTTAATGACAACTTTTTCTTTTCATCTAAAATTTTTCTCATCCATTACCAATATGCTCATGATGGATATTCAACAATTAATACTGTTGAAATCACCATGTTAAAAAAAAATTACGAATTATGTTTCTACTGGAGTATTATTTAAATTAATTTAGCCAAAAGAATGTTTAGCCATAAAAACTGAAAAAAAAACCACGCTCCTTAAAATCGCGTCCCCTTACATCCCACTATAAACTCACTACATCCTATCTCTGTTAGGTCAAATTGTTACGCTCATGTTTTATTATTGTACTGGTAGTTGAATCTCTTACCTTACATGACGAAAACCAATTTAGGGTGTTCGAAAAATAAGTGCTTAGGAAGAAATTTGGTCCAAAAAAGGATGATGATACTGGGGGTTGGAGGAGGATCAACAACGATAAGTTACATACCTTGTACCAATCACAAGACATTGTTATAAGTGGCAAATCTCGAATATTATGGTGTGAAGTACTTGCAGTGCAAATAGAATAATCTAGAACTGTTTTCATGGTACCGAATGGTAAACCCAGTGGGAAGAGACCATTGGGAAGACCTATACACAGATGGGAGGATAACATTAGAATTAACCTGAAGAGATAGGATGTAATGAGGTGGACTGGATAATAAGGGAGACGGGATAGCAATAGTTAAATATAAAGATGTGTGGCATAATTACTTTTTTAAGTGCGGTAAAGAACTTTCAAGTTCCTAGTAGTATAGAGTGAGTGAGTAAGTAAGTAGGCTATTTGCCATTAATAATCGTATTTCGTGAATATTAATTAAATAAACTGTTATATTGAAAACTACATCGCGTTGATCTTATTCTGTTTTATTAATACTATATGTAATTGTATCCCTTTTAATTAATCATAATGATTACATTACACAAGGGTGACCTGGTGGTCTAGGGGAAAGGTGTCAGACTTCTGTGCTGGCGGCCGGGGTTCAATCCTCGGTCCCGGCACAGATTTATCTGATTACCAAACACTTCCTTCACCTCTGACAAGACATATTGTGAATGTGGGGAATGCCAGGCCTCCGCCGTGGTTCGGATTCCACGTTAAATTGTAGGTCCTTCATTTCATCTCACAATCACCCTACCATTACACATTAGCGTAAGTGTGTACAACCCAAACGGGTAGTAAGACGCGGTGCTAACAATAATATTAATAATAATATATTACACAAAAACAGAAACTCATATTACAATTTGCACTGACGTGCGCTACATCTTAAAATGAAGTAGGCCCTGGTTTACCCTACTAATTATTAATAATATTTATTGATTATTATTAAAGGTAGCAAAATATTTTTCAAAATACTGATTATTATTAACGATATTTAATGAATGTCTTTTATTTCAGCTAAAACAAAATACTAGGCCTGTATTTGATCATACGAGAACAGGTTTGGTAGGTCTAATTTTAAATAAATACCTGAACATTCAACTGAAAAAACAATGGAGGTATAATCGTATAAAAATAACTTTCTTAAAGTGACTACAAAGAAATCTAACTCTTGACATTCTAAATTAATAGCGATCACACTAACGCGCACCTAAATTTATCCCTGTCATTTTTTTGGTACTACACATCTCACTATCTGTATCTGTAATTACAACAATCTAAAATAACGGAGATGTATTTGGTGAAAGTGTGCCATCATTTGTCTAAAAAGAGGATGAATAAAATAATACCATATAAGAATATTATTATTATTAGTATTATTATTAGCACCACGTCTTACTACCCGTTCGGGTTATACGCACTTACGCTAATGTGTAATGGTAGGGTGATTGTGAGATGAAATGGAGGACCTACAGTTTAACGTGGAATCCGAACCATGGTGGAGGCCTGGCATTCCTCACATTCACAAGATGTCTTGTCAGGGGTGAAGGAAGGGTTTGGTAATCAGATAAATCTTTGCCGGGACCGAGGATTGAACTTTGGCCGCCAGCATAGAAGTCTGACACCTTACCCCTAGACCGCCAGGTCACAATATAAGAATAATTTTAATATGTATCTTACTATATTTTTACGCCACGTCTTACAACAAATCCGGGATATCCACTAGTCTTTATTATCAAAGACCCGTTCATCCGAGGTTCTGCTTTATCCAAGGAAGTAACGCATTTCAAGTTTCCTGAGAATGGTCTCGGAAATGAACTGCATTAAGCTGGTCTAGCTGTCTTGTAACAATGGAGGAGTTATTTATCGGTTGAAATATCGTTTCACGTATTGTGGCGCCGTAAATATTACTACCCGCCTCTTGACTTATTTTTCCAAGCACCGTGTCTGGCTACTCATTCGGGGCTATACGCTCTTGACTCAGTTGAGTCAGTTGCCTTCTCCACACTTCGGTGTCCAAATGGTCTAAGGTGTTACTCTCGTATTAGACTGACCTGCTGAATACGGAGAGATCAGGGTTCGAATCCCGGTCAGGTCAACAGAGGATGATTTTTCCTAAATGGTTTCCCATGCTTCTTTCACGCGAATGCGATTAGATTACCTCTGAAATTGTTCCTTCCACATCCCTAACTTATTAGAGTAACTATCATATTTGCGGAGAACCTGAAAGGGTAGTAAGACGTGGTAATAAAAAAAAATAGAGAACCAGCCACTGAGGCTCCCTATTATTTATTTGCGTTAATTTTTTTTAAAGTTTATTTTTATTTTTGATATATTATAATAATGCAAACTCTATATTAATTAACAGATGCAAATGTTGCTAAGATGTAAAGATAAATATGTTAAATAACTTTTAATTTGCTATGTAAGAGATCAACATAGTCTTCCGTACTGTACAAGTTTTTGATTATCTGTGACTTCCTTTGTCCCGTTAACCTCGGATAATTGGTACTACTTTATTTATAATAGGGTGACCTGGCGGTCTAGGGGTAAGGTGTCAGACTTCTGTGCTGGCGGCCGGGGTTCAATCCTAGGTCCCGGCACAGATTTATCTGATTGCCAAACCCTTCCTTCATCTCTGACAAGACATCTTGTGAATGTGGGGAATGCCAGGCCTCCACCGTGGTTCGGATTCCACGTTAAACTGTAGGTCCTCCATTTCATCTCACAATCACCCTACCATTACACATTAGCGTAAGTGCGTATAACCCGAACGGGTAGTAAGACGTGGTGCTAATAATAATAATAATAATAATAATATTTATAATAAATGTGTACACAATTGAAATATATTTTAATTTAAATATACTATCATTTGCTTGTACGGAAAGTGGAAAACAATTTATGAGAAAGCAAATTATCCTCTGTACACCCAACAAAGATTCAAACCCTTACCTCACTAGCACAGACAAAATAAAACTAAACCACTGGTACGTGTGTCCTTTATTAATTTGTCAGGCTGGTGTAAAAAAAATGTTAGTTGCTGCTACACCCGATATCACCACTGAGGGAATTTCAGGAGTAATAGAGAATATTTCTATCTCTAACTTATCTTTGTTAACTGTTGCCAAATCTCCTTTACTTTAGTTATGTCAGAAGGTTGTGTGCTACGGGTAAGAAGGAGCTGTCAACCTCGACTGACCAGCGTTGAGAATTTTGATCTTATTATTTAAATTAATAATGACCACACTAAAACAAGAGAGTGACAACGCTATTTCCCAATAGATATCATGAATTTCCCTCAAATATGATATCCAGTGTAAGAGTTTGTTGTTTTCTTCTATTTCTCTGTACTATAATCGTGGTGTCCTCGATATTTTATATTTCCCTCTCTCTCTTTTCGTACGAACCAAATGTCACAAGAAAGAGGGGGGGGGGAGGTATTTAATAACTATCTTTTGAACGGTTGTCGTCTATGTCTAATTAGATCTCTCTTGAATACAAACGTCCATGACCTCAGGGGGTAGACGAGTCCCATTTATTAAAACTAGAGAGAGAAACCGGAAGTGCATCCGTTACTTTACCAATTAATGGTCGATGGATGCATCTGGCTATGACGTACGTTTGATTCCTGTGGGGTTGGGTGGGGGTGTTATGGCTCTCTTTAATGTGATCTCTGTACTCGGCAAGGACTCGCATATAAAGGGTACATGAGGAATAGGGGGAAAGTACAATTTTAACTACAGCTGGGCTAGTGCTACCATCTGTTAGACAGTCACGATACCTTCCTGATGCATTTAATTTAAGGTTAAAAGAGGTATTTGTAATAACTAAATTAATTTTTTTAAATCCATAGATCCTCAGGCCTATGTGGTTTGAGATATAAAAGTTGTCGTAGAAAATATGTAATGTGACTCTTCCCCCTTCCCCCTTCCCCCTTGTGGGTGTTGCGTATGGGGGGTTAAATCAAACATACTTGGTTAATACACATTTCAAGGACATTGTCATTGATAAGGACATATACTTTTCACGAAACATATCTTCACGAATCATTAGAGAAATTCCATTTTTAAAAGCTCTAAAATTTGTTTTAAGCCCAAAGTAATAATTTCTTACATATATTTTCAAGTTCACGGAATAAAATTACTAAGTTATATAGACATGCAATTTTTCTAACGAATTTTGGTATTTTTAAAACAAAATCTGTGTGTATTATTCAATAGTTTATGTTAGAGGGTAGGTATCTAATCTGATTTTAAATTATAGTTTTAATTTAATCACAAGTTTACAGTATCGTAAATATCTCTACAACTATTGCAATCGATTTTAATATGCATTATCAATCAATTTATATTTTATATAAGGCCATTTGAAACGAAAGTTTGATTGTCATTTTTATTCACCTCAACAAATTCTTAGAATTAAATAAATGTATTTATCAACTTTTTTGTGAGCAATCATTTTATATATTGGATAGAATTGAGAAAAAAATCTTTGTTAGATTTTTACTTAGCTATACCAAGACAATTTGTTGTAGTCTCATGAGAATTTTCAACCTTGAGAACTCAGCGTGTGTTTTTTTATTTGCTGTTTTCTGATTGTCTAGCATCATGAACATCAATCATGAGTGTAGAATAACTTTACTATGGCTATCTATTATTATTATTATTATTATTATCACCGCGTCTTACTACCCGTTCGGATTATACGCACTTACGCTAATGTGTAATGGTAGGAATGGTAGGGTGATTGTGAGATGAAATGAAGGACCTACAGTTTAACGTGGAATCCGAACCACGGTGGAGGCCTGGCATTCCTGGCTATCTATTAAACAAACTGTATTATATTGAAGCACTATCTCATCTGTTTCATTCTATCTGGTAAACTTTCATATCACGAGAATAAGCGTCATGACCGTGGCTTGTCCCTCAAACAACAAAGTAATCAATTTTTCCTATACAATCGAGGTTACATTACTGTCCCTTTCAGGCTCAGAAAGGCCAAAAGCCGTAAGGACTAAAGTTGTACTTTGCTTACACCCTCCGTTGACACCCAGACGTCCTCAACTTTGTTGTCACCAGAGGGATCAGACCTCAATAGGTTCTGAAGTTTCTAGTAAAGTTGGACTAAGATCACAATCTCGTTCTTGTGAACCTGGGACGTGCATTCCCCTTCAACGACCTGAGGTACACTGACTGGGAAAGGTTCATAAATGTGTCAAGAGAGATGTTGGGACCCCACCCCTAGTTTTCGTACGGCAGCAAACATCAAACATGTCGGGAATTGCATAACTTACGCCATCAAGGGAGCCCTGAAACCTTAACACCGACGAATATCCTAAGAGGGTGCCACAGGCTTTCTTGCTTGATTCTATTCTCAAGCACGTTCAGAAGAAAAATCGGGGGGGGGGGAAGAGTTGGCAAATCTCAGAGGACCTGATAGACAAGGTCAACTGAAACCACCAAATCCATGCGCTTCACTAGATGGTCCAAGAATATCGGAACAGTGTCCGGGAGTCAAAGATTGAGAGCCTGTGCGTACAAGGCAGGTCGTTGTGGCACGTGACGAGTAATTTGTCACAGGTCCCTACACCAAGGCTACCGATCGTCGGATGGAACGAGATAGTCAACTCCAATAAATATAATATTTATGTTCTCACTGAGCACGTGGAAGGGCAATTTGTACTGACTGACAATCCATCGGACCCAGCGCAAATTGTGCCAGTGGAAGAGGTAGTTGGTTGGTTCTCTTACAGATCCTTAGATGGACCCTAATGCATTAACGAAACAAATGTCATAGACATTAACTGCTCTAAGAATAAACAAAGCCCCTCGACTAGATGGTATCAGAAAGGCCCTCCTCACAAAACTGCCCTTGGATGTGATAAACTTTCTCGTAGAGTTATTCAACGCTGTCTTGCTCCTGAGTGATATTCCTGAGATCTGTAAGTACGCCAACGTCCTTTGTTTTCAAAGACCGGGTAAGGACCCAAACTTATCTTCATATTACTGACTGATCAGCCTGCTCGACAGTTTGAGAAAGGTGTTATAGAGATTATTACTGACCAGCCTGATGAGGAATGTTCGGAATGGGTAATGCTGGTGGACGAGAAGTTCTGTTTCTGGGCTGGGCACATGACATACCACCAGCTTGTCCATCTGATCAAGCAAGTCACGAGGAACTTCAACATCAACAGGATGACCGGTGCAGTTCTCATTGTTGTCTAACATGAAGGACTCCCTTTCAAACTCCTTTACCTAGACCATTTCTTATATCTAGTCAAGGCTGTACAATATATCGTTCCTGCCATACCTTCTACCTTGCCTACGATCCTTAGGGACGTCTTATCAACAAGTCAAAAGCATCTGAGATGTGGTGTTTCAGGGCTACCTCGTTTTACTCTTCAATATGTAAAGGCTCGTTTTCGCGATTTAATTGGTTAGATCCTGGTATCGATTGTTATCTTCCAGAGGGTTCTGACCAAGTTGAAGTGCGTAAACAATTTGGAGATGTTTTTCTTAAACACCACTGGTGGTTGGGGTGGACTAGATCTGATGTCTGGGTGGTGAATTTATGTATATACTGCATATACTGAAAATCGACGGAAAATAAGCTTATCTAGATTGGTGCCTATTTTGACTTGTCCTAATATTATATAGGCCTAGATCATACAGGACAGGTCAGGTGACCTCTTTTATCAAAACTAAATGGTTTTCAATTACCTACTCACTACCGTAGCTAGTAATTACTGTCTATTTTAATTTACAAAAACATAAAATCCACGTCTACGAAGTTTTACTCGTCTAGATCTAACATAAGAAGCGATGCTGTTTTGAAATTGGCGCAAAAATTCTCAGATCATTGATCTTAACCATATTCTTTAGTCTGGTCGAGGAAAGCATTATCACACTGAGCTCTGCTATCGTCTTGGTCATAAACATTTCGTTTATATCGATACCAGGTCAACCGTGAAAATGCTTTAGTTGTAAACATTGATATCAGATTAACCGTGAAAACTCGCCTTACGCGAACGACATTCCGAAATCCTCAGACACTTGGTTGACACTGTATGCACTGTTTCGATGTCGAGCGAAGGGTGCAGTTTACCTGCTAGAACAAACGGGTGTTGCTCATCTTACGCTGAGGAGCGGTGTAGTAACCACGGAAGGGGGTCCTTTTACTAATGTAACCCAATCCTTCACTGGCGGAGACAATGCCCGGCCTTTCTCTCCTACCCTTAATAAGAGGTAAAAGAGATGGTAATACGCAGGTACTAATTCATTTCGACTATTATTGTGACAGCTTGATGAATCCCCTCAGTTATTTTGAGACTTTATGCTCGTTGCGAAATGTTAGGCGAGATTTCGCGACATGGGAGAAGGGGGTGGGATGGGGGGTGAGGGGGGGTTGAAGTTAGGAAGGGGGCAATTGTTCATATTAGGCTGTCTTTTTTCTTCTTCTCTCTGGCTCGCTTTTGTGTAGTTTGTTTCATAAAAAAGATCATGCATTATTTAGATGTCATAATGAACAAAACAAAATTGGGGTTAATTTCTGGTACTTAACTATGGGTTTAATCTCATATTTACTTGTTTTTATGTGACTGAGTGGTATCTTAGCGTGACGCGTTTTGATTCGTTTGAATAATGTAGAATTATTGATGAAACTTTTATTTATTTTTTTAAAAGGGAAGTTATTTCACCTACTTCAGTGCTTGTATGGTCTAGGGTGTCACTTTTATTATTATACTGATCTGTAAATGATGGAGAGATCGAAGTTTGAATCCTGGTTGGGTGTACTTAGAATGGCTTCCCATATATGGGGTTTCACTTTCCCTAAACGCAAATGTGAATACACTATATTTAAATTAAACCTTCTTCCTCCCTTGCACATAAATGTAATTAGTTTTCTCTTAAGCGCCGAGTCTTAGTATCCATTCGGGTATACGGCTAAGTTATAAATTAAATTATGGTTAAAGGATTAGGAAGATATAATCGAGAAGAGGTGCACCCGAATTCACGTTGAAGGAGAGTGGGAAACCATTTATAAAACAACCCTTAGGGTACCCGACCGGTATCTAACCCAGATCTACACGTCCTCGGCAGTATAGTCCAACACGAGAGTAGCACGTAAGGACCACGTAGCTACCGAACCGGGTAACGTAATTAGTTCATATAAGTTTAACTAGAGAGGGGTGCAAACCGTGATGATAAGGAAAAAAAATTGATTTGAGAATTTCTCAGTGTCATATTTTACTTTAACCCAAAATTAACACGATCTTTGAAATAATTTTTATTATTACATAAATAATCAATTAAAACTACAAATATTAAGTGATGCACTTAAAAAAGCGTCGTTGTGCACTTATTACAGTTATTCATCCGGGCTTTCTAAATATTCATAAAAATGCGCTGTGTACAAGAGAAGTATAATTAAGAGGAAATGTATCTGTATTTTCGTGGAGGGAAACTCTAAAACCATTTACGAAAAATTGGTCCAACTGTAATCAAACTTTCCCATAGACCAAATAATATGAGTTTGACACCTCATTCAGCATGATCACCAGACTGTAATTCATTTGAACTAATTTTAAAATATTATATTTTATATTATATTAAGATTAGTTCAAATGATTTTTTTTTTTAATTTGAGAAATATTCCCGTACAGGTATTTGAACCCAAGTGTTATGTTAAATATTAGATTTGTTTATTTACATCCTTGTTCACATTTTAAATAAATTATTAAGAAAAATAGCAAAAAGAAATTTTACATTTTTATTCATGCTTAATATACCAAGTAAAGGATAGCTCATTAAGTAGGGTTGGAAATTAGTGGGAGTTTATCTCTGTTTTTTTTAATGTTTTTTATAAGATAAAACTTATTCGGCCAAAGTAATTAAAATATTTCTTCAATAGATGGATACGTTTAGTTAAATATATATTTGCCATGGGAATCACTAAATTTGAACTTTTTTTAATATTTATATGTGTAGAAAAGTATACTAAACGTAATCACAGAATAATAATCTGATTATTTTTGACCAGCAAAAGTTTTATTTTTTATAAAAATAATTGAAAAAACACTTATATTAGCTTGCGTTTTATTCCATCCCATCTTAAAGGTATTGTTGTTTTAAAGATATACTGTTTTAAGTTTTTAAGATAAATGTTAACTTATATATTTCCTTCAAAGACAACGCATTTAATTAATTTTGAAATGAATAGCTTTTTAATTCACCCCTCTCAAATAGAATAAACTGCTGATGACGGGGGGATCGGGGTTCAATACCTTTCGGGGGTACATATGTTTTCCCCCCAAAATGGTTTCCCCTCTCTCTACACGCTAATGCTAGCACACTTCCTCTTAATTTAGCCTTACTCATTCCAATACCATTAGTGTAATTATTAAATAGGCATTCAACTCAAACAGGTAATAAGACGTGGTGCTAAACCATTAACAAATCTTTTTAAAAACCTATTAATTAAATAATGAACACCATTCATTTTAATTGGTAAATTTAATCGTAATACACTGGAAACTAAAGTCTCAATTCAGTTCTCTGTTTCTGTCTTTTCTGTTCGTTGGCAAGCAGGTTTAATCCATGTTTAATGCCATAACGTTTTAGAACCGTTTTGGTTACCTTTAGTGAATGCAACGATCTATAATCATAAAAATATAGTGATATGTTTGAAAAAAATAAATATCGATATACTTATAACGATATATTAGTATCCGATGAATCGCTCAATTTATCGATATATACAATCATTTGAACAATGCTTTCAAACTTGTGAAACAAAATAGATCGAATTATTTCTACCCTCTACCTTTACTAACAAAATCAATTGTTCATTATTTTTACTAACCTTGTCTGCTATTTTAGACGGTTAAATAAAACAATTAAAAGTGAGAAGCGTCGAAAAAAATTGAATCATATAACAGCAGCCATCTTAATAATATCGTTCCAGTTCACCCAGACCAGTAGCGATTCAATATATGGGAAACAACCAATATATTGATATTACAGAGGTTTAGATATACCTTGCGATATATATTATTATTATTATTAGCACCGCGTCTTACTACCCGTTCGGGTTATACGCACTTACGCTAACGTGTAATGGTAGGGTGATTGTGAGATGAAATGAAGGACCTACAGTTTAACGTGGAATCCGAACCACGGTGGAGGCCTGGCATTCCCCACATTCACAAGATGTCTTGTCAGAGGTGAAGGAAGGGTTTGGTAATCAGATAAATCTGTGCCGGGACCGAGGATTGAACC